>CABFWB010006553.1:0-32176 GCA_902151455.1 Timema bartmani
ATATATTTGCCACTACTGGTCGGTATACTTTATAATCTAACTTAAGACTAGGACAAGCACAACATCCAGTCCCCGGCCGTTAATCCATCCCTATGAAAAGGTAAATCCATATATTTTCACCAAAGATACATTTTTCGACCATGCTGGGAATCAAGCCCGGGACCCTTAACTCAGTAGACAGGCACAATACCGACTGAGCTTAGGTATTGGAGTTATCTCTAGTAGGCTACTTAATTTAAAAAAAAGGTCATATCTCAAAATATGCTTAAGGTCACAGAAGCAATAACTATTAAATTCTACAATATAAATTTTAATTGGTAAAGAAATACTTTTAGAAAACAAACATACAATTGCACTAAAATTATTTATTCGAAACAAGACACATGTTTATAAAAGATAAAATATTAATAGGCTGCCAATACTGTTTACCTATGATAGGCCTATGGCGAGACTTGACACTGTTTTTTATCGGGTTAGATTTTGGACACAACAATTCGCAAGTTTCCCTCCAAATGTTTATCAGTCAGACGGGAACGACTCCTTGATTTGTTCTGTTTCATCAAAGAAAATGACTGTTCCCATAAGTAGGTGCTTCCAAATTACATGATTGTTCAATGCTTCCATTTCCATAGGCAAGAATTTTTTTTTAATTACTAGTAGAGAAACTTCTGAAAATTTGGCCTTCAAATCAAAGTTACATTAAAGGTCACAATTAGCAATGAGTGAAAATCAGGTGATATAAAAAACAGAAAATTTGATGTTCTGAATGAACACACTTTTAAATTATGTTAACCTCACGCGGGCCGCATAAAGGGGGATTAAGGGCCGCATGTGACCCGCGGGCGGTGCACAGCTGTTCTACAGTTGGATGTCGTCTTCCTAAGAAGGCAGAATGTGTCAACGTATCTTGTTTTTTTATCATCCCAGGGAACTAAGATGAAGTTTAGGTGATGATAAGTGGTCTCAGCAAACAACAACTTAGAAGAACAGTTGAAAGCTTTCATAATGGATACCACTAGACGACTTACCAGTGTACACTGTGAGTTGATGGATTGTACAGTACATTGGACAAAAATTACGAGGCTTTTAGGAGGTTTTTACAAAGGTTTAAATCTCAACCGGGTGTACAGAGGGTGTTGTTTTATTAATTTGTTTCTCATTCTCCTCTCTCTACGTAAATGTGGGTACATTACCTCCAATTTATATACTGATCACACCTATATCATTAGTGGAGTTAAAATAACTATAGCCTGGACGGGTAAATTGAACACGGTTGAAAAAAAAATGAGATTCGTGTCAGCCAATATACTTTAGTTGTATTCTTAACTATTTATCTAACTGCACTTTCATGCTAAGGGTGGTGCATTTCTTCTGAAAAACACCTTCGTTATTAACCTCTGATTAAATAGTTAGTATTCCCTGTGTCAAACGAATTAATCTAAAATATTTTTCTTAGTTGTCATTTAAAATCTACCTCCTAAATGTAAATTTATTTAAATTATATAATTATTGAAACTGCACTACAATTTTCATAGGAAAAACATCATCTGACTGATAAAAGATACTAGATTTACTTTCATGTATTAATATGTCGAGCTATATGATCTACAACCGTCACTTTTTGTTAGATATCATCAATATGGTCTATAAAATAACATTAATAATATTGTAATATGTGATGAATGTTGGCCACAAAAGGAATAGTTTATATTTTCTAAAAGGACCTTTATATGTAAATTGGATCGTATCTTCGGTTAACTAATAAAACATGTGATATAAACGAACGTTAGTATTTTGTTTGACTGTGGTTAATATTGAACATTATCGCACCCGGTGGTAAAACAAATAATCGACAGCATACACAGAAAATATTTTTGATGACCAATCTAGCCATCATCACTAAAGCTGTTGTTTATTACTTAACCTCTAAAATACACTATATTTTTTAGCTTGAGTAAGGTTGTAGAAAAGAACCTCTGTAATGGTTGGAGGAGGAGAGAGCGGTACCAAAAGCTTCCACCAGGGTTTAAATGACAGTCCACAATGAGAATTTGGAGACTTGAATAGCGTGCGTAGTAGGCTACATAAGCAAAATAGTGCCGTGTCTTTTCCTTTATTGGATTAAAAAAAAAGTGTATGTTGGATGCTTTATCTAAATCAAACAATTCCTCGGAAAAAAGTATGTTATTTTTTTCATTTTATTTACTGTGTGTCGCTTTCTCCCCTCCAAAATTTGTTTGCAGAGTCTCGGCTATATTTATTGATACACATGAAAAGGTTTTACTGTGAGAAGCTCGAAACAGGAATGTTTTAGTAGCAAACCAAAAATATAATCCAAAATAAAATTTGTGACGTGTGGAAATTAAAATAACACTAGTGATACCGTGTCTCCAAGTAGAATGAAAGTGTTTCAAGATCAAGTTGATTCCAATGAATGGAATTATTGTTCTTAGATAGTTTCATTTACAGTTCTTCAAACTTAGTTTTTAATTAATGAATTTAATATTAAGGTGCCTGCGTTCCCTGGTAGTTGTACACAAGAATCCTTATATATACATATAAACCCACCTAGGTGGCGTAGTTAGCTACCGCGCTAGTTTTGTGTTGAGTTAGACTGCCGAGGACGGGGATATCGAGTTTTGAATCTCACTCGACTGAACTGGGGGTGGTTTTCCCAAAACGGCATTCCACTCTCCCTCCACGCAAATGTGGGTTCACCTCCTTTATATTAAACCTTCCCAAATCCTAACCCATTAGCATAATTAGTACTGAAGCGTATAATCCGAACGGGTAGTAAAACGTGGCGCTAAGTATTATTATAATATATAAATAATTATTGTAATAATCTCTTTAATATATCAAGTCTTCTAATGTGTCAATTAAATAACCTGCACTACGTTTATTCAATATAAATAGATTGACAAATGCTTGATCACTAATGGCAAATGCATCATCCCTATCGTTAAAGATTTAAAATGGCATATTTAATTCAAGTTTACGTACTTCTAATTCTTGGATTGCAAGCAAATGTAATATACGCACCATTGTATTCATCAATACTGCTAAACCCTTCGAAATTATATATTTCGATTGGGTTGACTCCTTCGAGAATTAGTGATAGAGATCAGTTTCGAATTGTTTGTGTCTCGAATGGTCTCAAATGAATGAGGAATACCAAATGTGAAACTAAAAAAGTCCTCGAGATGCTCAAAAGCACACTCAGGAATACGGATCCCGGCTTTCAGCAGACGGGGAAGCCCCGACGCTACTGACACTTTTGCATTCAGCCATCAAGCACTGTAGTTGATATGTTAATGTTAGAAGAGGATTTAAATTGCTGTTATTGCGTTATTATAACTTAGATGAAGTTTCCTTAGGATGAGTAACACTTAAGCATAAACCTTAAACTTGGAATGTCTAGATAGTATTAATTTTATTCAAATTGTTTGGAAATTTTCCAAAACAGAAAAATTTCTTTCTCACACCTCTACATATAAAGGAAAATTCTCAACTGATAGTGCATCTGCTTATTGATTTAAGATTACTGGTTAAATTCCAGGGATAATCCTGAGCTCATCACTGGAAGTTATGGTTTATTCTATTTACTAAGTGGTAAATTAACGATCAAGGGGCAGTTGTAGCTCTGGCCCTAGGGTGAGGTCAACTTAAGGTGGCATCATAAATATCTAGAGCTTTGGAACATGAACTACCTGTGAGAATTTTTTTTATGGTTTAATGTGAAAAATCGGAAATTGTTTGTAACGTAAAAACAAGCCCAGTTTTTGCAGTTGGAGAATACAACAGGTTAAGTTCATTCACGATGAGTAAGGCTTTTGTAATAAATTTGGAAGTAACGAATCAACTAAATAGGGCAGTATAGAGGAAGGAAGGAAGTTTTTTTATAGGCTCGAACACTCACCATACCTAAAAAGTATTATTTCTCTTCATTAAACCCCAAATACGTTGTTTTTTTAAATTAAAGATAAATTCACTCTTAAAAAAATACCGTGCCATCTTTTGGGTAACTTTACCAGGGTTGCTGCTGATAGAAATTCTCCCCCATCCCTAAAAAGATTTTATGGAAATATCTAGTGGTTTTTAAAATAGGGATTCAGTCTTTATGACAGGTCCATTGCCTTGTCCAAATTGAGTCCCCTAACATGTCCTATCAGCAGCTTCATTTTTATATCCTGAAACTTCATCTTCTCTTCTTGCTTGAGGTCCCCCATCAGTTGTATTCGTCCTCTTCTCCTTGCCAACTTTCCTCCTACATCACTCAGTAAGCAATTTTTTTGCATTATGTGACCCCTACAATTGGCCTTTCCTCGTAGAATCACCTGGAGAATGGTTATTTTTGTATTGACTCTTCTTAGAACTTCTTCATTAGTCACCCGATCCATCCATTTTATACTCTCTGAGTATGGTCTCCCAACTATTTCAATGTAGACACATGCCCCCACGTGTTGGCGGTGCTGCTTGGCAGACATTGCCGACAAAACACATCATACTTGACATTTTATGAGTTAAAAATGTAAAGTGAGAGTATAGGGAATACGAGAAAACGGCTAGGTTTTTGTAGTTTTTATAACTGAACATATTTTTCGCAAAAATAAATAACATATTTCTCCAGTAGGAACACAAGAGTTTATTTTTCTTCCCATGGTGATATCAACAGTTCTTGAATATCGGTCAAGGGTGTCCTGGAATCAAAGAATAAGTTTTTCTATTCATTTAAAAGGTTTCTCTTCTAATGCCGCTGTGCTTATAAAAGATATTCAACAACTAACATCACCATCATCATCATCAACTGTTTCCAGCCTGTGGCCGGGTCAGTTTAGTAAAATGACTACATCTTCCTTTATCCTTCCACCATTCTTCCCCCTTTAATTTCTTCCATTCTTCTCCTCTCACTTGCACACTTTCATTTATCTGCTTTTTCCATCTCTTTCTTGGCCGCCCTTGCAGTCTTTTTCCTATATACCTCATTTATATCGTTTTCTTTGGAATCATCTCCTTCTCCGTCTTCATTACGTGCCCATACCATCTCAGTCTTGCTTTCTCTACTATCTCTTGTACTCCCTCTTTTCCCCGGATAACTTCATCCCTAATCTTGTTCCTCCTCGTGACAGCTAGCATGTTCCTCACAAATTTCAATCCCATGGCTTTCACTTTCTTACTCTCTCCTACATTCAATAGCCATATTTCTGCTGCATGTGACAATGGGTTCAAAGTACGCCCTGTAATTAGAGATGTGAGATGGAAAATTTTCCCTTTATTTTTTTCCGGAAAATTTTCAATGATTATTTCTGTAGATTAATTTCAACTGATTAAATGGATTATAATAACAACAGTAATAATAATAATAATAAATAATAATAATTAATGGTAATAATAGTAGTAGTAGTAGTAGTAATAGTAGTAGAGGTAGTAAGAAACACCTGCTTCGGTGGCCGCACGGTCCAATGCGTTATTCTCACGATAGACTAGACCGCCGATGACAGGGAGATTGGGGTTCGATTCGGGTGCACTATGGGAGGTTTTCCCTAAATGGTTTACCACTCACTCTCCACACAAATACGGGCGCAATTCCTGTAAATTCAACTTTCCTTATCCCTAACACACTAGCGTAATTAGAAAATAGGTATATCACCCGAACGGGTAGTAAAACGTGGTGCTAAAAATAAGTAGTAAAGAAACGAGCCTTTGTAGACCTTTTATGTTCTTAAACCATACTTCAATTTCATATCATCAATAAGTATAATTAAAATAATTTTAAGGTTGTCCCAATATTTGTCTCTCCCCCTATCCTCTGTGATTCCTATCTACCCCTCCCTCACTCGCGGTCCCCCTCCAACCCTTCTTACAACCCACTCGTTTCTTAACACACTATATTTTGAAGTACAATAGGCGCTAGGTGCCACCTTCACCATTTAAACCCTCCACCGCAAGCCGCCATTGTGGAAATTTTAAATCTTTACGCCTGTACTGTACAACACTCCCTTACTCGTCAAGGTCGCTTCTCTTCTCCACAGCAGGTCTCTTACACACCCATATAACAACTCTCCCTGCTGTTCTCTTCTCATTTCTAGCTCGTCTCTACTTCCACCGTTCACCTCAATCACGCTTCCAAGATATTTTACATTCTGTACTTTTCTCATCGCCATGTGAAGAAAATTAAACTCCACGTTTTTACGAGTGCAATTTTTAGCTTACTTGGCCAATTAAATGTTTGCTATATGAACTGCAAAAAAAAAACTCTAGCATTTTCTCGCATCCCCCTTACACGACCACCTTAAAGTATCATTAATGATTAATGTCATAATGTCATTAACTGAATGCTTCGTGTTTTATTCTCTCCAACTGGGAATAGACTATATGTACTGTTTTGAGTTCAGGTCCCCCTCTCTCCTTCCAACAGGGCGCCAAGACACGTTGACGTCATCATACACTGTGACTATCAAACAATTNAGAGATACAAAGAAATATAAGATTGCATTGTTGACAGAGTGGTCGAGAAACCATCCAGAGCGTGGCCGACATTTTGTAGATGAGCCCCGCTGATGCCAAACTTTTTATCTTCGAACACAGTTCATTCAGCTCGTGCAGAGAACAAGTTCGGTGCGTGTAGTTACGGTTTAGTTTTCGAAACATGGTGGAAGCTTTAGTCTTATTGTTTGTATCACCATCAAATAATATAAATTAATTGAGTTACTTAATGCAAATGATTTTAGTGAAAAAATACTGTATCTTTGTTTTATATTAACAAAGAATATTTCAGTAGGTCAACTTAAAAAATATTCTTCATAGTTTTTTCCTTTTCTCTCATCATTCGTTTAAGTAAGTTTGTTTAGTGCTATTGAATTGTAAGCATTTAATAAGGCGTTACTTTCACAGTAGACTAGACTGCCGATGGTGGGGAAATCGATGCTCGATTCTCGGTCGGGTGTACTGAGGGTAGTTTTTCTTAAATTATGTTCCACTCTTCCTCTACGCAAATGTGGATACACTTCCTCTAAATATAGCCATATTAATCCCTAAAGCCATTAGCTTAATTAATACATAAGCGTATAACCCGATCATTTCTTACAATTTGTAATAAAAAGGAAGTTATATTTGTAGATTTATATCAGTGATTAATTTTTATTAGAATTATTTAACGTTCACTTTCTGAGGTAGCTGATAATATATCAGTAAACAATTTACAAATTAAACTGACTCATATTACATACACAACATCCAGTCCTCCGGCCATCAATTCATCACAGTAAAAGGGAAATCCCAATTACAGCAGTGTCAGACACTGATTATTTGATCACAATGTATTTGTGCATCCTAATAGCAACATCACAAATTAAACTAATATTGAGGTAGATTCTTAAAATATCATTGCATTTGATTTAAAGCTGTCATGAAAACAGAATATTCAAAGAAAAATATATACATTCTATAGTGTCAGTATATTAAATATTTTTGAATTTTTTAGTGTCTTTGGTATTCCTAATATTTTCATTTTAGCACATAGAAAATAATTCATTTTTGCAAGAAAGTTTTATAAACAAAAGGCCACTCACACTTCAAGTCGTTAAAAAAGATAACCACATTATCTGTAATAGACTAGAACTTACAGAATGTATATGCAAGAAAATTACAGTTATTTTAAATAATAATACTTTTTAATACGCCATAAGTGGTCTGACCTAATGTACAACTGTAATTACAAACGTCCTTGAAGCTTTGGGTAGGATTTATTAGAACAATCGCAAAGTGTAGAGGGACAGGAATGGGACATACGTATTGTTATTGAAAAATCCAGAAACGGAAACAACATTTTGAATGAGGAGTTATTTGATAGAATACGTTCTCACTTGTAAATGGACAAATCGAAAATTCAGGTAGAAAAGGAAACATTAAAATACTACGGTGTAGAATAAAGAGATATTTTGGTCAAAATAAGATTATATCGGAGTCTAGAACCTCACCGAAGGGTGAAAAATGTTGGACGTATTCGGAAGTATCACTCGTTTCTTCAAATTCCACTCGTACACCATCGACTCCCCGATCTTCAAACTACACTACAAGGTGACCGTGGGGATATTGATAGGGTTCTGCGTGATGCTGGCGGCCAGGCAGTACGTCGGCGACCCTATCGAGTGCATTGACGCGAACCACGTGGGTAAGGACATCCTGAACATGTTCTGTTGGATACACTCAACGTACAGCGTCCACTCGGCCTTCCTCCTGCAGATAGGACTTGAAGTCCCTTATCCCGGAGTGGAGAACTCCAGGAGGAGTAAGGATCACAAGGTGCATCACTTCTACCAGTGGGTGGCTTTCTGCCTCTTCTTCCAGGTCAGTCGACGTTTGGAGGGGGAGGGGGGGTTGAGAGGGTTGGTTTATTATTTGGCACCCCCTGAACTAGGTGGAACGCTAGAATTTAGGGTTTAGTCACTCTTAAGATATGCGTAGTAAACAATTTATTTTAATTTTTTTTTTGTTGTGAAAATAACATAGTATAACATATTATAATTGAATTTTAAATACTTGGAATGTTAGGCTAAGCTTGGCTAATTAATGTTTTATTGTAAACACATACAAGATTATTTTATCTAACTATAGTGATTAAATATTAGGAGTGTGCCGGAATCCCGAATTTCGGGATTCCCATGGGAAAAAGATAATTTTCCCGTTCCCAAACCGATTGTCAGGACAGAGATATCGAAAGTTTCGGGAATGGTTCTTTCATTCCTGAATATAGAGAACATTGGGTAATTTAACACATTTTTATGTTTGCTATTATTATTTGATATCTGGTAGGTATTTATTTTGGTTAAGTTAGCTGATTTATTTTATATCTCACTTAGATATTCATTTAACAAATTAAATATTGCATGGTATTTTAAGATAGTATTAGAAATAGTTAATTACACATTTTTAATTCCCCTTCTCGTCGTAACAAAGTAAGGGATTCTAAAAAACTCGTTTGCGCTTTGTTTTAGGGCCATATGAAAGAACTTTATTTAAGGGATTCTAAGTGGACACTGTTATTGGTTCATCCTAACCTGAGACCGGAAGTAAACAAACATTCCCATATCACTACGTGAAGGACATGCATGATTGGCGGAACACCAATGCAATATTTTAAATAGGTGCAACCATGTATAATGTATATAGTCAGTATCATAGCAAAGTAGGTCACTATGAATTTTTGTATTTTTTAATACTTTTAAATTTACTGTCTTATGTTTAACAAAACTCAGGCCAGACTCAGAAAATGCCATAAATAGTCGGGAAGCATTCAACACTCAAAACAACCGTCACGAAGGAGGCGGCCAGACTGGGCGAGCGACTAAAATATAAAATAGAACACATTGATTGTAATGAGAGGTGGCCAGACTGGAGCAAGCGAGCGATCGAGCGTGCGCGCTTGAAAGATAGAACTGGTTCTATTTTTCAAGCGTGCGCGCTTGACCCGGTACAGTCTAGTTTACTTCTCATTTTGACATTTTTATTACTATTGATAGGCTTAGCACACTTGCTACTAACGGCCTAATTTAATTGGTAAGATCATAAACCAAACTTATATGTATGTATGTATATATATATATATATATACATGTAAAACTGATATGTTAAAATACTTCATGTAAAACTGATATGTTAAAATACTTCAATATTATCAAAGTAGGCCTTTACAAATAAGAATCACCATTAGCGTGGAGAAGATGATGAGAAAACCACAACAATAAATCACTTGTTAAAACTCCCCTCAGTCCACTGATCCAAGATTCGGAGCCTCCTCGTCAACAACTAACGACAGCTATCTGCTAATCACGCGCTCACTCGCACGCTTGTCAGTCTGGCCGAACCCTTAACACTGACTGCCGAGATGAAATGTTGACTGACATGTGCTAAGAACTGTACTATGAGGTCCCTCAACGCTGAGTCAGGAGTTTGTTGGTATTCGAATAGCGCTACAAAGCTTAAAGTATAATTTATAAATCAAATGAAAGGATAATTTTAGTTATAATAATTTTCTAATGTTATTTTAAAACAAGTTTAATACAAAACAAAGGAAGGAGTATTTAGTTAAAGGATACCATTGAAGTCCGTTCACTAGAAAATCAGAGCATATATAATTCATTCATGACCTAAGTTTACTTGGATGACAGCTCAAAAAGTTACTAGAAATAGTTCCTAATACATCCCTACGCCAACAGCTGACATCTATCACTTTGGATCACTGTAATGAAAACAGATGGTTATATATAAATGTGATAGTTAACCACAGTAATTTTGGCCAATATTATTTATATATTTGTTTAAGGTCGGACACAAAGCTTGTTTATCGTTTTATTTTTATTTAAAAAAAATATTCACAGCACTTGCACAAAAGATCTAACGAAAACGTCTAGCTTCAAAATGGTGACCGACAAATTTAAACCATGTGGTTGAACATGACAGAAACAAGTTTCTTACAATGATGCACCCACGCAGTGGATACAAATATTTTATTCAGTTAAATATTTCGAAATACGATAAAATAATTATAAAATAATTTATTATATATACAAAAATGACAAGTATTTTCAATCACGTTCCAAAACGAAGAATAAGTATTTTTAATTAGGTTTAAAATATTGTTTCGAGTTGGATAAAAAGAAATTAACTAAACCTAATGAAATAGTATGAGAAAACTCAAGTTTATATTATTTTAAATGTAAAATATAACATGTAATTAAAAAACTTAACATATATAACAAAACTGTGATCTTTTACAAGTGTTGGCAGCCCAAAACCTAAACATGTGATTTTAGAACTGTCATTCAGGTAAAAACCTATCATAAACAGACTCTACTTTCTCGTGGCTTTGCTTATATCAGGTCTCAGCTCAGGGTGAATCAATAATAATGTGGGTTTTCTTGCTTCATCATAGGTTAAAAAGTGGAGCGATAGTGTGCTAGGGACCACACTATTGGTCCACTAATCATTCACTATACGTTCTTGCATACCGACCTTTAGTGTATTATGGTATTTGAAGTTACCGATTCTTTAGCTTTTGTTTTAAAACGTCGTTATTATTACGTTTATGTAGGAGTGTTAAATAAAGATGTTTGTGAGAGTTTGATTAATGTTAATTCACTAAAAGATCTACAATCTGTGTTGGGTAAAGGGAATAAAGTATCCCATTTTCAAGATTTGAATTGGCTACAGAAAAAAGCAAGATGTTCAAGACATGGTTGCTGTAAGCTTTTTCATATTGTGATGGTCCGTGAGATACGCGAGTCAAGCAAATATTTTCTAAGCAATTAATTAAATAGTCTCAGTATATGGAAGACTGACCTGTTTTGTGTGTTTCATATAATTAATAACGCTTCAAGATAAGGTTTTTTTTGTAAAAAATCTCAAAAGGAACCAACCATAAAGGTTCTTGACTCTTTTTTTTTGTTTACGTTCGCTGTTAAATAAATAATAGAGCGTAGAGTCGTGCTAAGATAGTGGGATTGTTGTAGGACAGTAACTAAAGCTCTAAAGCTATTTCATATTTTCACCGGTCAACCATGTTCTGCAGCTATCACATTTGATTGACGTGGGCGATCCATGCCAAAGAACAAACAAATACGGTAGTTTCATTATATTAATGTTGGTGGCATTTGTTTTCGCAAGTTATAAACTTACAGTCTAATATTTATTGTAAAAGTTATATTGAAAATTCAAACATGTTTTTTGGGCCAATATTAAAACATTTTACCAACATATTTGTGTAATTTTATTGGTATTGATGGCAATATCTATAAAAAGTGACAGCTGCAGTTCACATGACTTGACGTATGAACAGGTTAAAGTAAATCTAGTAACTTTTCTAACTGCCCTATGAAAAATCAAACTATACCGTCCATTGTATCATTATTACACGTTGGAAACGCCATAGCACACTAATGTCACGTTTTCACGTTGGCTGCAATGGACCGGTTCCCGCGTGATTTTGTTTTCATACATTGTCGCCTGGAAGGCGCGCGCCAGGTCCTGGATTGGAATAGGTGTTGACGGGGAACAGATTGTAGTTGAAGTGTAAGCATAACACTGCTTTTTGCCCGATTGCGGATCCCGACCTGTTATAAACATGGTAACCTTCACGTTGTGTTCTTAGAATATTTAGTACGTTGTATACGAAGGCTCCTTAGAATATTACATTTCAAATTATATTTAGAGTATATTTTTGAGGATGTAAATTCTAAGGGGGTTTCATATGCATGCAGATACATAATGCTACCACGAAACATGTGGTTGGGAATCCCTCCAAGATATGGCTACACGGAGCCGCACCACACCGCATTTTCTAACCATTTTTATATTCCTTATAGACTGAGTTCTATTACAAAATAAGTTTGTATTTTTATTTTTACTTACATAGATTTTCACCTATTTTCATAAAATTAAGTTAGCTATTAATTATGAAGAGTAAAGTTTTAAGATAATTAAGAAGAAGAAAGTTTGTTGCTCAGTAAGTTGTTGTACATAATGTTGTTTATCTTGTACGTAATGTTGGAAACAATGACTACAGCATCACACGTGCAACGGCTGTGAAAGAAATGCCGATCACTGTTTAGCTCATCGCTACAATGCTAGTGGTTAGCATGAAAACCAAGTTTGGAAGCTCCCGAACATTTTATTTCCGGTGGTAGGTGGCTACACGGTCCGCACCGCACCGGAAAAGTGCGGAGCAATGCGGTCCTTTAAGGTCCTTTAAGTCGATGTTTCAAAGATGTATAAGTTGTGTATATATATATACACAACGTGTGTATCTAAAACATTGCATCAAACTTTGGCAGGATATTCCTTGGGTGAAAATAGAATAATTCCCATCAGCAATCTAGGGTCCATCTTAAATATTGAGGTCGGTATACACCCCTAGAGCTAAAAACGACTGTTGTGTGAAATATTATTAAAATTGCTTAGGGTATTACAACGAATATTTGTATACTACTTATTGAAACCTTGATCATTAATAAACTAAATACATATATATTTTTTTTTGCGCGTCAGGCCTACATCACTCGTAGGTCAGTTTGTGGAAAGATTATCCAGTACTAACGTACCGTTGCCCCGGGGACGCCTAATCGTACATCCTTTTCATGGAAGCTCTTTCCATGTCCCCGTGAGATGAGATGATGGTGATAGAGAGTATAAAGGTGTGAAACCAGTGGAAACACTTAAACCTAACCAAACCTTTAGCCAAACCTTGGTGACCTTTTAGAGAAAATTACCCATATTATCAGCCTGGAATTGAACTCAGAACCCTAAGGTTGGTGGCCAGGTGGGCCGGCCACTATACCACGTCACTGGTTAGTTGTAGGTTATGTCATATTTCATGAACATAAAGTCTATTCAGCGTAGGAATTGTTTTCTGAAAGGTCTTTTTCCCTACCAGAAATCTATTATATAGTAGGATATTGGTAAGGAAAAAAGACCTTTCAGAGAGTAATTCCTACCGTGAATGGAATATATACACAAGTGTATGCAGAACTTGTTTATTTAATCACGTCTCAATATCTATTCGGGTCATACGCATATATATAGATTACACTAATAAAACAGGGATGTGGATGGTATGTTTAGAGTAAATGTACACGCATTTGCGGGGTTGGAGAGTTGGACACCGTTTAGTAAAAGCCACCCTAAGTACTCCTGACCATGATTCGAACTCCGATCTACTTGTCATCAGAAGTCAAGTATATTGCATGAGTGACTCCTTATAACAGTAGTTTCCAACCTAGGGGTCGCGGCATGTTTCAGGTGGGGTCGCAATTTTTAATTATGTTATAACTTTATACTTACTTTTTTAAGTGATTATATTGATTATAGGAGGCTACAAAATTTAAATATAAATGTTGTAAATGATCAAAACTGATAATGTTACTGCTTTGGTTGTTTTTGGTTATCCAACTCTGACAGTTGCTTGCCGACTTTGTTTACTGTATCAGTCTTGTTTATTGGTGAGTGACGCTGCTAGAATGGCTTCCAAATAACCCGCCGGGCTTGTTGAGTCTCTCTTGCGACATCTTAGTTGCATTTATATAGTCATTCCTAGTTAAATAATAAATTTATATAAATTAAAACAAGCAATGGTGGTCACTCGAGCTTAATCTTTTTATTTATTTATCAAGCACCGCGTCTTACAACCCGTTCAGACTATACGCTTAAGTACTAATTACACTAATGGATTAGAAATAAGGAAGTAGAATTTAGAAGAAGTGTATCCACATTTGCGTGGAGAGAAAGTGGAAAACCATTTAAGAAAAACACCCTCAATTCACCCGAGCGAGATTCGAACCTCGATCTCCCCATCCTCGACAGTCTAGCTCAATACAAAATTAGCGTGTTAGCCAACTACGTCACCGCAGCCGGGTTTTAGCTAATGTCACTGTCGTTTGGTTTGGGTTTAGGTTTCGAATTTTGGCCGTTATACTGAGGGGAATTTTCCCAATCGGTATTCTGGACGGATAGTAAGATGCAGTGCTAACGTTTAGTTAAAAAGCTAAGCTTTGAGGCTATAAAGGGGTCGTGATGGTCTCCTAGACAAAATTGGCTTCAAACCCTGCAAAAGTTTGAAAACGCCAACTTGAGACCATTTGACCCCCGAAGCGGGTACAAAGCTTAAGACCAGATCTAATATATTCTCTCTTCCTTTCGTGATCTCATTTGACCAATCCCACATAGACTCTGCTTTATATACCTCATATAAGTATGTATTTTCGTTGATAACCGACCAATCTAATAAATCATCAATGTTGAGAGCTGTTAGACAATAGTAGTGACAGTTTGTTCTAAAAAAGTTCTTATAACGACGATTAGTCTATTGTTTTACTATATATTTAGTACTATTTAATACATATTTTTATTTTGATTGTCAATTTCGGTGGTCTTGGGGTGAAGTGCTTGCCTCAAGACCCTAGGTTCAAACCTAGCCGGGGACAACGTATTTTTCCTGAGCGATAAAAATCCGTAGCACAACTTCCTTCGGAGGGGAAGTAAAGTCATCGATCTATTGTCAGTTGTGGCCTGTAAAGGGACCCTGAGAGGTGTATGAAAACACCTTTCCAGGCAAAATGGGTGGGCTCTTTTGGTCTCGCTCATAGAAATTATCGTATTCTGAGTCAGTTAGTTAAGAAAGTGTACGTTAAATACCTCAAATAGAATAAATCTTTTTCAAATGTGATCCCTGCACATAAAATTACTTGACGTCTGAATACGTGAAAGTAGATCAAGTAACTTTTCTAGTTAAAATGAAAATTGCTAAACAGCTATAAATAACTTCTAGGAATAAATAGTAATTATTATGTGAAAGGTTTATGTGTGTGTTTTTGAAAACCAGATATAATGACAAAGGTGCAGCTTCTCTTGAGTAAATAACCAAACGCCATTTGCTTGTGTGTGAAGATAAGATATCTCCCTGTAAGTAAAACTAATAAAATACATTAAACAAATAAGTGTTCCTTCAAAGAAGAACAAAAAAAAAGAGGTTTCTTATCCCGGAAGTGAGGCATATCAACTGGTACAAATACACCATCCAATCAACCCTGGACAGAGATATATTTACCTTTCCCGTTTCAGAGCTAGAGTTGCATCATTTGATCATCAAGTTGTCTAGTAGAGATTGACGGTACTGGAACCATTGGTCTGCTCGGGGTGACTAACCCGACACTAGGAAGATTCTCTCCTCCTCTGGTCTATTTCCATACACTTCACTTGTCATTGAAACGACGGATTTGTTTGGAAAGGGAGGCAAAAACAGTTGGAGATGCGTGGGGAGTGTTCCCATACAGGGGTGTTGCACAAAATTTATTTTGAGGGATGGGGGGGAACCCCCAACTCTAAGCATTTCGAAATTAGAAAAATTCCCAAGTGGCAAAAGAGATTACAAGGGCAATGTTGTGAACAGGGGAGGGGGGCAGGAGGCTCCCAGAATTTAAAAAAAAATCAGTTTGATAATCAAGCCTTGAACCAAGCTTTTAGGCAATTATATTTTTAAACTTATTTCTGTTTACCTGCATTTGATCTAGATATCCAATTTAGCTTAAATATATTTATTTATATTTGCAGATATCGTTTAAATAGTGTATTTTAGATTAAAAAATTTAACTGACTTAATTACAGCGGTTTCCAACATTTTGTAGTTTATGACCACAACTTTTATCTCTGCGGCCATCGCAACCCTTTGATAATTTAAAAGCATTCAAATCCTAGTTTTTAAGTTTCTTCACTGTGTATTACTACCAGCACGGACTATTTACTGTTAACTACATCAGTGGGATGGGTAAAATTGAGAGGAAATGTACCCTTATTTACTTGGATGGATATTAAGATAAACTACTCCTGACCAGAATTAAAATCCTTACTTCACCTTCACCAACAAACCAAATGAAAAGAACGTGACATTAAACCCGGATGTCCATTAATGCTTGTTTTAGTTATTATAAATTACTGTGACCCCACACGAAGCACGCTGTGACCCCCAGGTTGGAAACCGTTGCTTTAATACTACACACTTGGAAGCAATATTTAACTAGTAAGTTCCCTGAGCTGTAGAACTCGCTCTTCACTTTATCAAAAAATTAGCAATTTGGCCATGTTTATTTAAAAACATTTTCAAATGTAAAATAAAGCAATAAAATATGGAATTTATCGATATTTCTACAGTATTATGATACCTGTCTACCAATGGCCTGCTTCATAACCTTATGGAAGTTGCCCTAAAATGTTAATACTGGTACGTCAATAAACTATTCAAAACATATTGTAATTTAGCGCGTGAGGGTGAAGGGGCTTCCCCTGACATTTTATTAAATAACTTATGGCAAATTCGAAATCAGCACTCTAGACAACAGAGTTATACGAAATTTCATGCAGATCGAACACCAAATAATGAATTTAAAAGTGTATCCCAAATTTTAAAATGTTAAAAGGTGAAATAAAACCTTATATTTTGTTTAATATAGTTTACTTAATCAAATGAAAAATTATAAGAGTTGTAACAATGTAACATAGCCCTATTACTCCTTTTCCTTTATTGTTGCTTTGTGCCTAAATGGCTTTCATGAAAGCCTATTTTAATAAACAATTAAATAATATACATCAGTTCAATTCACACTAGAAAAATTAGTGTGGTTTTCAGAAGTCAAACATTAACACTAACCTCAATGTCCTCATTTCATCAGTCAGAGCTTTCGATAAGAAAACAATAAAATGATTGCATAAAATTCACTGCATTTTAGCCTTCAAAATTTAATAAATCCCTAATTAAGGCATTGGCTCTACAACATATGATAATTTGAATCATATAATTGCGACAGTCTATCAGCCACGAAAGTCACAACTATAAACACTAAACAATAAACAAAACATGGCTGACAATGCTGCCACTTCAAGCATTGTTGGCTGAGTGAAATTTGGCATACTGGGCAGCTCATGTTGTTTGTTTCCTTACGATTCGTTTCCATACCGCATTCGGCATACACTCACCGGCCGTTGTCTCTGCCTACTGACAACGGCGCTACTTGACTACTAGACTAATTGATTAACTAAGCTTTCTACAATCTACTACAGAAGGAATCTCCTTTCAATGTTTGATGATGTTTGAAGTTGGGATTTTTTGTAGAGTGGGGATCAACTGTTGGGAAATTTTAAATTTTTCTGTAAGGAACTTTCATAATAGAAAGTAATGGGGTACAGAATAAGCCTAGAATTTCCCAACTCCAGATATAAAATCTCACAAAATTCCCAATTCTCATGTTTTTAACAAACATTAAGGGGGGTGACACCCTCAAGACCCCCCCCACCCCCAGTGTGACACTCCTGTTCCCATAAGAAGAAACACGATTGTATAGGGTGGGGCGGGAAAAATTAGACGATTAGTAACTTTAATTGAAAAGTAACCCTCTTCTGTGGCCGCGTGGTCTAACGCGCTTCTCTTGAAGTAGACTAGACTGCCGATGACGGGGAGATTGAAGTTAGAGAGTCGGTCTGGTTTACTGAGGGTGGATTTTCCAAAATGGTTTTCCACTTTCCCTCCACACAGATTCAGCTACAGTTTCTCTGAATATAGCCTTCCTAATCCCTAAAACCATTATAGCGTACTTTGTACATAAGCGAATAACCCGAATAGGTATTAAGACGCGGTAAAATAAAAGTAAATATTCACTAGCTAAATAAAAACAAACTAAATACTATAATTTTTCATTTTTTGAAGATAGAATCACTTAGGTGAGCTCCACCGCAAGTCAGACAAACCTCAGCAGGTTGTTCATCACGTTCCTCACCATAGAGCGTCTAATTGTTTCCACCCCATCCTGTATCAGTAGATTTGCACTTTTATCATGCAACCGGTGCGGGTTGAGGGGGTTGCAGTACTGACAGCCAAAAGTGACCAAAATTATTATTTCCCGATATATTTAAACAAAATAACGATAGATTAACTTATGTTAATTTTTTATCACAGAAAAGAAGATAAACGGTTTAGTTTAGTTGAATTGCTCAATAAATGCTTAAAATCCCTGAAGCAAGACAAATAGTTATTTTGTAAACTATGTTTTAAACATTTCAATATATCAAAAGAGAAAGTGAGATATTACCCCGTAATTTTGAAAATATTTTTATAGACAACTTGAAAAGAGTAGTAAAGCCACTAATGCCAAACTAAATTACCAAATACCTACCACACCCCTATGTATCAAGAAAACAATACAAAAATACATTCAAAGTATTTTTTGCGATGGAAAAAGCCACATCATAGTTTTTTTTTTAAAACTAGAAACTCGCTAGCCGCTATTAGATTACTTTATCCTCCAGACTCCCTTTGAAAAAAGTTAATATAGTATTAAAAAGCTAATTTGGCAACACTGATAGTACCACATATAATTTACTAGGGTAGACAGCGGTCAGTATGTTAGGCCCCTCAGATACGTAGCCTAACGAATGAAGTAGGCGTCTGATCACATGCTCAGCTTTTTTTTTTAGCACCGCGTCTTACTACCTGTTCAGGCTATGCGCATACTAATTATGCTAATGAGTTAAGGATGAGGAAGGTTACATTTAAAGAAAGTGTATTCACATTTGCGTGGAGGGAAAGTGGAAAACAATTTTGGAAAACAACCTCAGTGCACCCGACCGTGATGGAACCCCGATCTCCCTGTCATCGGCAGTCTAATCTACTACGAGAGTGACATCTTAGACTATGTGGCCACCCAAGTGGATGACCACATATTACTATACCTTTGGTCTATCCACAGATTTAAACATTTGGGATAGGGATACGGATGGCAGAATTGATAGGAAATTTACCCTATTCGACTAAAGGGAGAGTGGGAAACCATTTAGAAAAAAAAGCACTCGGCACATCCGGCAACTGTTCGAACAATGACAACCCCGTTAATGGCAAACCAAATGAAACTGAAGCCTTTGTCCTTGTGCCCACATAATAAATAAGTAAGAAATTATACCAAACATCTAATTTTATTGGAACTATAAATCGTTCTAGAACTGATTATGGCATAATAAAAATCCCATTTGGATGGATCGCAAAAGAGGGTGCAGTTAATTGATTGTAATTGAGAGACAGTACTATAACTACAAGTTTACTACTCATGAATTTACGTTTTAATCGGCGAGTTTTAAATATATAACTTTAAAATAAAAGCCAAACATTCTTAAATAATTCTAAAGATAGTCTTACACTGTCACAAAATTATTAGTTTTTATTGATGTAGTTTATTTGTAAATGTATTTTTTTTATAAATCATTTATAACTTAACTTATTGGCATGGTCAAGAAAATGGCCTGTAGGAATCTAACTGCCAGAATGTAGATTATAAAAGTCTTTGGTAACATAATATGCCCATCTAGAATAAGAAAAGAAGAAAATGAGTTTAAAAAAAGGTCAATGTTTTCAAGGAGCAAATATTATGGTGAGTGTATAAACTGGTCGGAGGAAGGGGGAAGCGTTATTAGTAGATAAACAAAAGAGGCATCGCAGGACGAGCTACTCATTTTCTTACCTTGATTTATATTTAGTACATTGATGTCTAAGTGTGATAGTGCTTAGTCTGATAAGGTGCGGCAAACCGCAACACGCTTTGCAAAATAACTTCGCAATCTAAAATAAGGCAACGTCATTAAAAATAGATTTTCACTGGTTGTAGTAAAATATTAATTATTTACATAGGTACATATTATGTGGCGATGCATAGAATATGTTGGCTAAAAATGGTTAAATAGTTATCGTTTGTCGATGAAGGTTTAATGTAAGTGTTTATTGTATCCAAGTAAATGCCAGCAAGTTATTTCTTTTTTTTTTTAATCTAATTTATTTAAAACACACACATAACACTTGCATTTCATCGACTAGAAAAAAAAGAATCTTTATGTAAACACGCATTTATTTTGGAACGGTACTTCTATTTTAATTTTATAGGATTCAGTAAAAGAGACGACCCATATGTTTTAGTTCCGACACAAGTTAAAAGTGTTCGGATTCTGTCTACTCTTAAGAGATCGGAGATGCATTTCCTCTTGTTCGGACGTCATCCAAGGAATCTTTTATTAGAAACACTTTGAGGATGACAGTAGTTTAGGTCCATTAACATGATCTACGGTTATGTTTTGCTTTTAACGTTTGAGAAAAATTATACAATCTATTGGACTTAATGACATGAGTTGTATTTTATGAGTTTAGGAAACGGCCTCGAGGGGTCAAAAATAGTAGCCAACCTTTGGGAGATTCAAATTAGTTACGCGCGACCGAGAAATACTTGTTAAATTAGGATGTTAAATGTACTAACCCACATCTCCATCAAAATAGCTACTTAGACATAATGTGATTTGTCTGACTGCAGGTTTTCATATATTAAAGATAATGTCAAACCATTCGTAGATCCACTAGACCTAAAATCCGTATAGTGTTTTATTTAGCATCGCGTCTTACTACCCATTCGGTTCATATTCATACGTACTAATTGCACTAATGTATTAGAAACAAGGAAGGCTAAATTAATCTAAAGCGTAATGGGGTTGATTAGTAAAATAATAAGACTACAGGGAACAACATAATCTTTACATTGGTTAGGTTAGGTTAGGTTAGGTTGGATTTGGTGCCGCCATATGAAGCTCTAAGACTACACACAATGGTACGCTTTTGATGCTCCTACCCTGTGCCCTTCTGATAAATTACAAAACAGGTACACACATTCTGCCTGTAGGCTTTCAGTACGTAGCCTTACTCCTGCGCAGCATTCATTCACCCGCATCGGTGGGCACTGGGTCTAAGACCAGTGGGGGTTTGAATCCCAGCCGGGTGTGCTGAGGGTTTTTTTCCCTAATTTATTTTCCCATTTCACTACCAATAAATAGTGAGTATATTTTCTATAAAACTCTACTTACCTTACTTGGCCAAGATACCAGATCTACCCACTACCAAAATAGTTTAGCTCCTTTCCCTGTGATCAAACCAGGGTCCCCTGGACTGACTGTCGGGCTCCCTTCCCACTAAGCCATAGGGACGATCGACTAGAAATGAACATTTTGCTGGAAATTCTGAATAGGAAAAATTTCCGCAGTGGTGGCTTGCAGTGAAAAGGTTTCAATGGTAGAGGTGGCACCTAGAGTCTATTGTACTTCAAAATATAGTGTGTTAGGTCACAAGTGGGTAATCATAAGGGGACATGGGGCTGGGGAAGGGGTTGCTAGGAAGCACGGAGAATAGGGGGGATCCAAAAGACGGGCCAGCCTTAAAATTATTTTAATTAACTTATTGATGATAAAAAAAATGAACTATGATTTATGAACATAACGGGTCTACAAAAGCTCGCATTCATTTGTATTTTTACTACTTTTTTTACACCGCGTCTTACTAACCATTCGGGTTGTACACCTATTAAGGCCTACCAATTACTCTTGTGTTAGGGATGAGGAAGGTTGAATTTAGAGGAATTGCACCCGTGAACGTGGAAATCTATTAGGAAAAACCGCTCAGTGCAACCAACTGGTATCGAACACCAATATCCCTATCATCGGCAGTCTAGTCTATTGTGAGAGTAGCGCGTTAGACCGTGCGGCCACCGAAGCACGTTTGATGATGTTTCTGGTGTTAACGCCCTGAGGAGAAATTAATCTTATTTATAAACGTTGACATTTGGGATATCTGTATCTCGATTACATTATAGTTCCATTTAATCAGTTGAAATTATTTTACAGAAATAATAATTGAAAATTTTCCGGAAAAAAATAAAGAGAAATTTTTTTAAAACGGAAAATCAACATTTTCCGTCTCACATCTCTGCGGTTAACACATGTGGCGTGGCTGCTTTTCTCTCCAAGACCATTCAAAATTAATTTAGATGTGTTATTTTCCTTGTGACTAACACGTTTGATATTTTAAGTATGTAAATATATTTTTACAAAACTGTAAACTAACCCCCACCTCCAATCCCCAACAAAAAATGAATAAAGAAAACGCATCAATACTCCAATTGCAAGTTTTTTTTCAAGCGCGTTGAGTTAAATGAACTGTTTGTTTTATTTCCCTCTGGTTATAAAGTCGTGTAGGGCTAATTGTTGAAACAATATGTATCACAACAGAATGAACAGGAGGATTGTAGGGAGGTGCGTTTAATAGTTTCTCGTAAAACTATTCTAGAACGGGTTTAATACTGTAGAGCAGAGCTTCCCAAACGTTTTAGAACACTTTTAAAATGACACATTTTCACGATCCACTTAGCTTTAATAAATATGAGCATATTTTTTAACTAAATTATTTTTATACCCTTTTTTTAATCCTTTTATTTAATATAATTTTACAAAATACTTAATTATTTCTCATAATGAATCATGTGTGAGTCTTGTGCAAAAGGTGTGCTTGTTTCCGGTTTCTGTTGATGATGACCTTGACGTCCACGTCGAAGAGAGTAATTTTCAGGCGCAAGGAGTTGGACAGTTGCAGTTTGTTTCTAAATACCGTTATGATTCCTACCAACACCAAAAATCCAACTTTAGGCCTACAGATATATGAAGAGGTGAAAGAGAGAAGCTCTTTCAAAGATTCAATAGAAATAGTTGAATAAGGGGGTTGAATAGACAACTAGAACTGGATATTTTTTTTTTCGCTGTTTAAATTTATTTTTAACGATGTCAAATTATTACAAAATGTTATAAATTTTGTAAAAAAAAAATCGTGATCCACCAAAAATTGATTTACGGCCCACAGTTTGGTAGCCACTGCTGTATGTAAAAATCATTATAGTAATTAATAATTAAAATAATTAAAACTTGTGTAAAATAACAGAAATAATTATTTAAAGTGAGGGTGAATTCGTAGTATTAACTAGATATTTTGAGGGGGGAGGGATGTAGGCTACAACCTGCGATGGCTTGTGGGGAAGCCCCCCAACGCATATTAGAAGGGATTTTTTTTCCCAAACATGGAATCCCTCTTGAAGCAATTTTTATGTTTAAAACTTAATGGTAAAATTCGGAGGGGGGAATACAAAAATACATTATTAAAATACTGTTTAATTAGGACCTCCAAAACACCCGTCTAGCTACGACTCTGGGGAATACACTATTTTCTCCTCCAGTCTTCAAGAGTTCGTTCCCGCGAGGAACGTTCTATATGTAAGTTGTCGCGCCCACACAATCCACTACCATATAGCCGACAAACACCGTTACGTCTTATTGCCAACATAACAAGTCGTAATAACTCAAACGATCTCTCGGTGAAGTTACAGCCATGTCATGGAAGTATAACGATCGGAACAAATTGCAGTGTTTAGTAGGTGGTCCTTCGACGCAACAGGTGGACTTTCAACAACACCTCCTCCTTTATAACTGGGTTACTCTCTTATTACCCTTTAGTGTGGCTTTTATTACCTGTATATTGACGACTAAAACTATTTAGACACATTAACTACTTCCGGGAACTCGGGACATACAAAGACAAAGTATTACGATCTTGAATGTGTTTTGTTTTTTATTACTTAATAATCCCATCACTGTTTTTAGTGATATTCAAGGCTATTTTTACGAGAAACCTCTTTGGTGCAAAAATAGAGTGGTTCACGGGTGTAGTGTAGGCACCTACTTTTCGATTGATTTCACAATGCCCAACCTACCCAAATTTTAAGCTAAAGTTAATCAAAGCTACTTAAAAGTTAATAGTTTTATATAATTTATTATTTGTGTATATTTTTACTTTCTCTCTATCTTACAGGTAGAGAAAGTATGGTGATCGTCAAAAAAATCGAACTCGAGATTTTGATGAATTTTGACGTTTCATGACTCCCTGAATCCGAAAAAGTGGTTTTTGAATTTCCGTCTGTCTGTCTGTCTGTATGTACCTCCAACTAGAGCCTAAACTATTTTACCGATTGAGCTGAAACTTGATATCTAGGGTTTTCATAGGGTTGCCCCGAGGGGTTTTTGGAATTGGATATCTACCCCTAAAATTAAGGGTAGTTTACTGAAGGGAAAAAAGAGAAAAAGTCGATTTTCTCAAAATCGGCTCTAACGATTTTGATTAAATTTCATTTATAAACATTAATAAATATTCCAAACAAAATGGCTACCCTCAATATTTCGGCAAAATGGCTTTAAGGGCTCCGGTCTGATGCGTCAATTAACATTTTTTATAATAGCTCCGAAACTATTTGAGATATGAAATTACTTAGCATTACAAATATGTATATATATTTATAATACAGATATTTTATCCGAAACATATTTTTATAAAATCAATAACTTTCAATCTATACGCAATTATATGAATTTTTTTAACTTTTTGGACATTAAAGTTTAAGTATTGCGACCGTAAAAAAAAACTAACCTGAAATGTTGATGGATGTCGACGTCTCATGACCCCCCGAACCCTAAAAAATAGTCTTTGCAATGCCGTCTGTCTGTGTGTCTATAAAAACTTAAAATTAAGGGTAGTTTACTGAAGGGCGAAAAGAGAAAAATTTGGTTTTCTCAAAATCTGCTCAAACGATTTTGATTAAAATTCGTATCTAGGCGTTGATTAAGATTATAAATAAACTGGCTATTTTCATTTTCCTATGAAAATGATTTTTAGGGTACTTTACAGAAGCGTTAATTTCCGTATCTCCACAACTATTTGAGAAACTAAACAACTTATCATTGCAAAATTGTAGGACTATTAGAAATAAAAAACTTTTATTTGACATATATTTTTATAAAAGCAACAGTTTCTGAGATATTTGCAAATATATTAATACAATTTTGTGAGCTTTAGTTGTAAACATATACTACTTAAGTCTTAACGCAATAATTCTCCAATGCCATAGAGTAATTAAATATAAGTATCTAAAAAAGTATGTTATTTTTCCTTAAAGCTCTTAGGAGAAATGTTTGCATAGCAATGATCTATCTCCATTTTAGACTCAATAGTCAATATTTACATTTTTTATTGGTCAAAATGTATAAATGAATAATTAAATATCAATGCGATGACTTGAAGATCTGCAACACCTTATAAAATGTTAAAATTTTAACCAGAAATCGAAATTTTAATACGAAGTGTTGACCCTTGTGGAAGACATTAAACTGTTTGAAATGCTCTTAGGTGGACAAAGATGCGCCTCTTTTCTCATTGATTCTATATCATTGTATATTATTTTATGCGTGTTCTTATGTGGAGTGGTGATGATACAATGTACATTATTCCGTTCAGAAATCTTACGAGTTTATAGAAAGAGAGAGAAAGTCTGTGCGGTGCGCCGTACCATTTATTTGTAGAAGTATATTACGAGCCGTGTAAAAATCTATTCAATGAGAAAAAATTCTAGATAACTTATAGAGCAAGCCAATATTAGCAGTTGCAGGCGGAGGGCTTACGAATCTCATCACACAGATTTGAAAGTAGGACAATCCTCTAATCTAAAATAGGCATAATTGTCCAGCTTTCTAATTTGGGAAAGAATAAAACTTTAGCAACTTAATAAATAATAAGAGCGGCCTAAGAAGACCAGCTTATATACTAATTAGTGTGCTCTGTCCCTCCTTGACTGGTAAAGCTGGAGTTCAAACCAAGGTACTTGACACTAGGGAACTGACACTGCAGTCTTCTCTGTTTTGGCACAACTTTATTGGTAAACCGCGATTCATTTGGATGCATAATTTTGTTCTCGTCCTGAAAGTCTGGTCGACTTATCCCCCAGTACGGAGTGAGTGTATATTCCTTGTCATAAATTGACAGCCGGATCTATTTTAAACTTCTTCTGCTGTTATGACGTACATCTCACTTCCAAGGTTAAGCCTTCACAAAAAAATTTCATCAAGCTCTGATTTGTCGGAATCCCATAATTCCCACCGGACAATACTTTTTTATTTTCCACGCTGTTTTTTTTTTTCAAGCGGGGGTAATCAAAATGTTTTTGGTCATATCGTCCACCGAGGTGTTACAACTAGCAGGGGTGTTGCACGTAATATATTTTTTAGGGGGAGGGTGAATCAATGTTTTTCCCAACTCTAAGCATTTAGAAATTAGAAAAATTACCAAGTTGTAAGCAAAGGAGAGGTACAAGAAGGGCAATGTTGAAAACGGGGGAAGAAGTAGGAGGCTCCCAGAATTTTATTTAAATTTGGGGTTATAATAAAGCCTTGAGCCGAGCATTTAGGCAACTGTATTTTTAAATTTATTTGTTCATACTGGATTTTTNCCCAGAATTTTATTTAAATTTGGGGTTATAATAAAGCCTTGAGCCGAGCATTTAGGCAACTGTATTTTTAAATTTATTTGATCATACTGGATTTTTAAAGCTACAAGGCTTTTTCAGTGCATAAGGAAATAACTTGAAATATTATTTATTTCAGTTTACCTGCATCTGAGCTAAATTAATATCTAATTTATCTTAAATATATTTATTTAGATTTGCAGATATTGTTCAAATCGTGTATTTTAGATTAAAAAATTTAACTGACTTAATTACAGCGGTTTCCAAAATTTTGTAGTTTATGACCAAAGCGTTTAAATCCTAGTTTATAAGTTTTTTCACTGTGTATTACTACCAGCCCGGACTATTTACAGCTAACTTCGCCAATTTAAAGGAAATGTACCCTTATTTGCTTGGAGGGATATTAGAATAAACTACCCCTGGCCAGAATTAAAATCCTTACTTCCCCTTCACCAACAAATCAAACCAAAGGAGCGTGACATTAAACCCGAATGTCCACTAATGCTTGTTTTAATTATTATAAATTGCTTATAATAATGATTATATGCTACTAATATGTAATAAAAGAAAATTAACAAGCCCGGGGTTAGGGGATGATTTTATATTATGCTAGCAGCATTACAAGGCTGCCACAATAAATCAAGTCAGCAAGAAGCTATCAGAATGGAATAGCCAAAAGGAATCTAAGCAGTAACTTGGTCTTTTTAGCACTTTAACAAATTACATTTCTATTAGAATTACGCATATTGGGATTCAAATCCTTGAAAAAGTAAATATAAAGCTAAAATTTATATATTGTGACCCCACCCAAAACACGCTGCGAAACCCAGGTTGGAAACCGCTGCTTTATTATAACACACTTGGAAGCAATATTTAACCAGTTATCAGCCTGAGATGTAAAACTCACTCGTCATTTTATCAAAAAATTAGCAATTTGGCCATGTTTATTTAAAAACATTTTCAACTGTAAAATAAAGCAATAAAAATGTAATTTATTGATATTTCTACAGTATTTTGATACCTGTCTACCAATGTCCTGCTTCATAGCCTCATGGAAGTTTCCCTAAAATGTTAATACTGGTACGTCAATAAACTATTTAAAACATATTATAATTTAGTCCGTGTGGGTGAAGGGGCTTTCCCTGACATTTTATTAAATAACTTATGGCAAATTAGAAATCAGCACTCTAAACAACATGGTTGGACGAAATTTAATGCAAATTGAACACTAAATAACGAATTTAAAAATGTATCCCAAATTTGAAAATGCCAAGGGTGAAAAACTAACTTTTTTTTGTTTAATGTAGTCTAAATAATCAAATTCCTAATTAAGGCATTGGCTGTACAACATATGATAATTTGAATAATAAAACTGAGACAGTTTAGCAGCCACGAAAGTCACAGCTAAAAACACTAAACCATAAACAAAACATGGCTGACAATGCTGCCACTTCAAACATTGCTGGATGAGTGAAATTTGGCTACTGGGCAGCTCATGTTCCCTTACGATTCGTTTCCATACCTCATTCGGCATACATTCACCGGCCATTGTCTCTGCCTACTGACAACGGTGCTACTTGACTACTAGACTACTTGATTAATTAAGCTTTCTACAATCTACTACAGAAGGAATCTCCTTTCAATATTTGATGATGTTTGAAGTTTGGATTTTTTGTAGAGTGGGGATCAACTGTTGGGAAATTTTAAATTTTTCTTTAAGGAACTTTCATAATAGAAAGTAATGGGGTACAGAATAAGCCTAGAATTTCCCAACTCCTGATCTCAAATCTTATAAAATTCCCAACTTTCAAGCTTTTAACCAACATTGGGAGGGGGGTAACACCCCACAACCACACCTGGCGCGATGCCCCTGAAAACCAGTGCTACTAGCTCATATTACCAAATTAACACCAGAAGTTATCAAAATGATTTAATTTCCTGCTATATTTGAACTAAATAAAGATAGATATTTTAAGGCTCAATAGATTTTTTATAACAAGGGGGCTTGGCACTCTTTATTAGTGAGATTAATAAAAGTTTAAACAAATTTAATTGCTGTTTATCCATGTTTAAAATATATCGACCCGCTAAAATGCCTAACGTAAGATTTTTTTTTTTCAAATTAATATTCCAAACGCCTCATTTCACAGATCCCACGTAAATAGAGTTGTAGAACAATAATAAATGTAAAAATAAATGGCCGTTTACCTAACTCACAATTATATTATTTTAAAATAAAGAAAACAATGTGAAAAATTCTTCAAATTATTTTTCCCGTTAAAAAATAAATGGTACTGTGCATCACACAGACTTTCTCTCTCCTTTATCTAAGTAAAAATGGAGACATTTACTTAAAACTAGTAAAATTTGTGAAACTAAATAATATACATTGTTGCAGAAACATGATGAAAACAAATCATGACATTCCGCCAAAGAGCATAAATGTAATAATATACACTTTTACTTTCGTGTTATACTAAAATGTCGAAGACGGGTAGATTGGAGTTCAATTACAGTCGGGTGCACTAAGGATGGTTTCCTAAATAGTTTTCCCAATTGATCTCCACGCAAATGCGGGTGCACTTTATCTAAATTAAACCTTCCTAGCCCCAAACACATTAGTATAGTTAGCACACTTTTACAGTAAGATATTGTATAAAAAAGTAACACCTTTGTTCACCTAAGAGCAAAATAATCAACTTCCGATTTCAGAGGCCTCACTTTAAAAATATATATTCCAATTAGCTAGGTAACTATTGATTTTTTTAAATATATTTCAAATACAAAATATGTTTTATTTCTAATATTACTATAGCTTTACAATGATACTTTATTTCGTATCTCAAATAGTTGCGGAGATGTGATCGAAATTGGAGATTTTCGCATATGTAAAGTACCCTCGGAAATATTCCAATGGGAAAATGAGAACTGCCATTTAGTTTGTAGTGATATAGTGATAAACAGTGGCTATATACGATTTAAAGTCAAAATAGTTAAAGCGGATTTTGAAAAAATCGATTTTTCTCTTTTTGCCCTTAAGTAAACAACTCTTAATTTTAGGGTTGGATATTTCATTCCGAAAATTCCTCGAGGAAAGCTTATGAGAACACTAAATACCAAGTTTTACTAGCCCGATCAGTAAAATGGCATCGCAAAAACCACTCTTAAGGGTTCAGTGGGTCATGAAACGTCAATATACATCAAAATGTCGAATTTGATTTCTTTGACGATCACAATACTTTCTGTACTTGAGGGGTCGAGATAAAGTAAAAATATTACGATTTTTTTTAAATATAGAAATCTCAATAGCTGCTATTTGAATTGATTCTGTAAAAAAAGTTAGATCTAGTGGGATAAAAGCTATGCTGGCAATCCCGGTGTCAGCAGCAATCTCAATAGCTGCTATTTGAATTGATTCTGTAAAAAAGTTAGATCTAGTGGGATAAAAGCTATGCTGGCAATCCCGGTGTCAGCAGCACCGCGGATAGATATGCTCTGAGAGACGCTCTTCCCCACACAACACGGCGAGTAGTACTCCGACAATACTGGCCGTGTGCCAAACGAGTGTAGCACAAAATATCAGGAAGAAAGAAATTTCTTAGACTGATGGCTTGTTTTACAAAATATACAATTCCCGTCTTCGTTTGTCGTCGAAACACCAGTTCTTCATTTGTTGGGTGTCTGGTTGAACTATGAATACATTATCCCACCGTCTCTCCCTATTAAAATAAAATACGATAGCACCTTTTATTTTTTATCACCGCGTATTACCACCACATAACATGCTATTAGCAAGAGTTATGGTAAGCTTATTTTTGGTATGTCTGATTTAGCGATTATGATAATACATCTTCCGGATAGTTAATTTCAACAGATTTTGACCAAACTGTGCATATGCAAACACACAAACAGCCCCTTTAGACCGTCACTAGCATGGATACATTGATTCTGTAGGCCTCGGTAAGGGAGAAATTTCCGTGCAGACGTTCAGAACTAACGCAAAATTTAACTATACGATGCGTTATTTCAAAATATGATTCACGCCAAAATAGAGTCGAAAGATTCCAACAAGGCTCTTTTTCCTTAACAATCATATATTTTGAATTTTACTAATAAAAAAATAATGTGTAAAAATGTGACATTAGCTCATTTTCAACTAATTTTTAAGCATATTTGCGGAGCGATGAGACCAGGCTTGATTTTAAAAGACTATCGATTTGTTCTTCCTCTAACAACTACAGTAGTTTTTTGATTGGCTCACAACATAAAATTTTAAGATATTTGAGAACTAACAGTGAGCTTACCTCTTTACCTTGAGGCAAGAAATGGCGTAATATTCTTTCCTCACTTTCTTATTGACACGAGAAAGGGAGGTTGTAGGAAAAGGGCGGCTGCCTTAATTTCATAGGGATAAGGTTGCCTATTTGTCAAAAACATCTGAATACTTGTTGGACGTTTAAAATGCAACATAAGTTTTCAAATTACGCTTATAAAAATTGAAAGACTTATAAAAAGAGCCACAGATCCATCAATCAAATTTTTAAACCATAGTATTGTATAGTTTTTGAAAATTCATAAGTATGCCTGAAATTTGGAAGTAAAAAAACTTCGATTTCATTAAGGCTTACTACGTAGCCAGTCGTCTTTCAGGACATCATATTTTTTGGCTACATACTTCTTTCATTTATTTAGATCAAAATTTCTCTGTTCAAATTGGCCTAAATTTTCAAAACCGATCTTAATTGTCAGTTAGTTAGATTGATCCGGATGAGTATTACGGTGGGGATGTAGGGAGACGCGAGAAAAGACAAATGCTATTGCAGTATTTATATAAAAACATTTTTGGTCAAAATAAATAAAACATTGCTTCAGTATAATCATTGATTTTAATTTTATTTAAATGGTGGTATCAATAGTTAGTTGAATATTTGTCATGAGCATAGCGGAATTGGGTCATAAACTTTTTAAATTAAGAGAAAAAGTTGACATTAAATTAAAGGACACCCATGACATGTATTCAAGAACCGTTGATATCACCAAAAAAGAAAATTAACTCTTCATATTTACTGGAGAAATATTTGATTTCTTTTGATATAAAAACTTCATAAATACTGTCCTTGACAAATGTTCCCTCTACTCTCGCATAGGACAGACAGGCTATATCATCGAGACCTTTCTCATTTCCTCTCCGCGCAGTTGGGGGAACATTTCCTCTACCCTCCTCATCTCAACCCAAAAAGATTAAGCCCAAAGATAACCCTTGTGTTAAAACTTTCGGATTAGAAATATAAAAAAAAGTAACATTTTGTGAGATAATTTGTTGTATACAAGAGAGTCTGGCAGCTGGCCTATGTGGGTCAGGGTGCGCGGCGTTGTTTAGTTTCAAACGGGCGGAGAAGGAAGAGGACCCTCGAGACTCCTCCACTGAGAGAGAGAGAGAG
>CABFWB010006554.1:0-20928 GCA_902151455.1 Timema bartmani
GAGGATTATCGTCAAAGCTTAGTTGGGCCACGTTCAATAACCAGGAGGATTATCGTCAAAACTTAGTTGGGCCACGTTCAATAACCAGGAGGATTATCGTCATACCTCAGTTGGGCCACGTTCGTTAACCAGGAGGATTATCGTCAAAACTTAGTTGGGCCACGTTCATTAACCAGGACGATTATCGTCAAAGCTAACGGCGAATTTACACGCGTCACTTAGGATGATCACTTTGGATGAATCACTGAAAATGAATGATGTGAACGTTACAATCATCTAAAGTGATCATCAAAGAGGAACGATGAACGAAGTTGGCCGTGGCCAACTTTTGTTCACTGGTGATGAAACACAGATAATGAGTCATCCAAAATGAATAGTGTAAACATGTGCTCTTAAGTGAACGCCAGTCTTCGTACATATTGTGAAGTAGCTGTGCAGTAATTGCTTGTGTACATCCTGGTGTTTAAATGGAAGGACGACCACATCACATTACTATCAGATATATTAAAAGATTGTGAGTGTTTAAGGAACATTAAATCACTTGGATATCTTAGTGTTATTTGCAGCTTGAGTCTATCAGAAAGACATTCTATAAGTTGTGTATCTTGTTTGGAGGGGCGCACCTAGAATTTTGAGTTGGGGAGGGGGCGCTTTTACATAATAATTTTCATAATTGCACCATTATATTTCAATTAATGTAATATTTGGAAATTTGATTCAAATTAGGAGATAAGAAATATTGATAATCAGTGATGGCCCTTAAAAAGTGGGGCCGGGAAAAAATTTTGATTTCAAAGGATGCAAATGGTAATATTTAAGCTCATTTGTACCAAAATCTCTCACTGTGTACGCCACAGGTTAACAGGTCTGTGTTTACACATTCTTCTTCACACCCAGGACTTGCAGGGGGGGGGGGCGGCATATAATTATATCAACCGCCCCTTACCCTCTTCCTGATACAATAGTGTTTAAATAATTGTTCTAAAATATTAATTTCAATTACTGTACCCACTTCAAAACTTTATATACAGAGAGTAAAGACTTTAACTATTTCTAGAAAATACTACGGTACCACAGGTCCAATTTTCATTCATATGCAAAGTGCAAGTAAAATTAAAAATCAACAGAAAAAAGCATCACTTTGGAAAGCCCTAATTACTGCACAAAATCATTTGTTTTATATTAAAAATAATTAAACAAAATATAATTGATAAATTGAACATAGTGTTAATCATATTTTTGTAATATTCTTAATTTTCTGGGGGAGTGCCTTCATCTGGGGAGGGGGCTTCCGCCCCCACGGCCCCCCCTTCCCGTGGGTGCACCCCTGCTTGTTTGCGTATATATATGGTTCTAATTTTGCCAAAAACTATTACAATTTTGTTTTGGACATTCGAATGCGTTTTTTTTTTAGCATATCTTCGTCTTAATTTGTCCATTACACTATTAAAGTTCTTGATGCACCCAAAGCATTACGTCACAGCATCAAGGGTTTCACCCACCATCGCACGCTGCTTCCTTCTCTTCCTTTTTTCATAAATAATTTGTTGACCCTCCTGAACTAATAAATCACACACCACGAATACCTGCTCGCAATACTTCAGTTCCCTCCATTTGGAAGTAAACTGCTTGAATCACCTTGATGACCAGTGTAAACTAAATACGGTCCAACCAGTGACTTCACTCTTGATTATTCATCAATTATGATCATCCTGGATGACCAGTGTAAACTAAATACGGTCCAACCAGTGACTTCACTCTCGAATATTCATCAATTATGATCATCCTGGATGACCACTGTAAGTTCGCCTGAAATCTTAATTGGGCTGCGATCACTGACTAGGAAGATTATCGTCATAGCTTATTTGGGCCACGATCACTAACCGGAAGGATTATCCTCATATTTTAGTTGGGCCACATTTATTGGACAAGAGGATTATAACAGATAATAGACTTACGGTTAGATATGAATTCGGCCCCACCAATCTTTTGCCTTATATTAGGTTAGGCTTGTTTAGGTTAGCTTAAACTAGGCTATATTAGGTTGGATTAGCTTAGCATTTCGTTCTGTCATACTCTCCATCACTCTCTCTTTTTCTCTCAGCTTGAGAAAACATTTACAACCATCCAAAATGGAGTGCCACAACAGCAGGGGCTAAGTAATACAACATTAAGCCTTGTTTACAGTTCCCAAGAAGGAACTCGTGACCCAACTGTAATTTGGGATTAACGCTAACCCTTTTAAACGCAAGGCATAGCAGGTTATACGTCACCCAACTGTAATACGCCCGTGATTACAGCATAAGGCGTGGTATACACACATGAAAATGAAGATTGTGTTCGAGCAAGTGTAGGCTCAATATTTTTGGATGAATACCAATGAAGAGATGTTGAGATATCTCCACATTGCTTGATAAGTACATATAAGGGTAATTATGTTGCATCCCTTAACACCTCAACCAAAAGTGACTGTCTCTTCAGAGCCCAACTATAGGTGGTATATTTTTTCGTTGCATATCCTCTGGATAATATATTTTACTACCAAAGCTTCGCCACTAAGTAAAACCAATCAATTAAAATTTAATAAATCACTTTCAAATAATGAATTCAATTCAGCGACCTTTTATCTAATTGGGTAATTGTTATCAAGTAATGGAGAGGAAGCATTGTGTTTATAGATCTCTCTTGCAGTACCGTGCCCCCCTTACCCCCTACTGGCGCCGAGTTGTTTATAGCGGGAGGGAGGGTATTGTGTGAGCCCAGCCATAATACGCTACAATCAGTTGCCATGGCAACGCGAGCTGGTGGCTGGAGCATCCCTTAGTCCCTCTCCGGGGGAAACTCCGGGCCTTTTCATTGCAGTCGTTCCGGGTAATTTTATAGCCGTCTTCACATCTAGTTCATACAGAGTGGACCTATAAAACAAATAAGAGACTCGGAGGTCTATTTTCTTTTTATTGTATTTATTACCCCCTCCAATTTTAAGGGGTATTTTTTTATAACACTTAAAATTGATTACACTTTATTCGCATGGTATAGCCTAGTCTCAGAACAATCAAGAAGTTAAAGTTGAAACAAAGCGGAGGATTACTATTAAGAAAAGTTAACTGTAAGGCAGGTCTGGATTACCGGTACAATAGCTGTTGCCATCGAATTTTTAAGGATTCCCAGATTCATAGTGGCATATTCTTAGAACGGCAAATTTGTTTTATTTATGCTCTATTTTATTACATCCAATAAAGTAATTTCCCATGACGTATTCTGATATCTAAAGCTGCGTCTCCACTGGAGAAACATAGAGCAACTTAAAGCAACAGCAACATGGCTGCAGCTCGCTTCGGTGGCCACATGGTCTAAGCCGATACTCTCGAAATAAACCAGACTGCAAATGACGGGAAGATTTGGGTTTGATCTTAGGTGTTCTGAGCGTGGTTTTTCCTAAACAGTTTCTCACTCTCCCTCCAATGCAAATGTGTGTACACTTCCTCTAAATTCAACCTTTATCATCCTTAACCCATTAACGTAATTATTTTACAATTGTACAGCCTGAATAAGTAGCTAGACGCGGTGCTAAAAAAAACACACACACACTGTGTCCAAACTGGAGACACAGTTTATAGTTTGTGTCAACTTAAATGACGAAGAAAATGTTTTAGTGACAGCCCTGCACTTTTATTAGACTGCCGGTGACAAGGAAGTCAAGGTTTTAATCCTGATAGGATGTACTGAGATTGATTTTTCCTAAATAGTTTTCCACTCTTCTTTCACGCAAATGCGGGTACTCTTCCTCTAAACTCAACCATCGTCCCTAGTAAATTAGCGTAATTAGTACATACGCGTATAACCTAAACAGGTTGTAAGACGTAGTGCTAAAAAAATTGAGATAGCTAAAAAGTATTTTCTAAAAATTGAATAATGACTCCTGAACACGGGAATCGAACCTGGGACCTTCGGCGTAGTACGCCAATGCTTTAACCACTAAGCTATCCAGGAATCGTCACATACTCATTGTTATTCTTCACTCATATTTTAAGGCAGAGTCTATGATGGGCGTGCGGAAATAGCTTTGGCTATTTGATTCATAAAAAGTCTTTGTTAACATTTAAAAGTGATACCGCAGCCACGCACGCGTGTTATATCCAATTTATTTCAATTGTTGTCTTGGTGGAGATAATTAACAATTCATTCCTAAGATCTGTGTGATGCCAAAAGCCAATGAATCTGTGGATCCACTGGGGCAAATGAATGATCGTCCTGAATTAAGCAAAGTTCCCCGAAATGGTCTTTAATTTATCATAAGACGAGATGCCTCACACCCTCACTAGCAATCTAGTTTATTGCGAGACTGACACCTTAGACTGAAATCTAGCGCACACTGATACGAATATTATATCTAATGGTAATTATGGGTATTTTTCCTTAAAAATATATGCTGTTTATATCGTTAACTTTTGGGGGTCTTAATGATTAATCTTAATTACTATACAGGTTGAACCAAAAGTAGTTGAGCCAAAAGTAGTTGAGCACCTATATTACAGCGGTACTCTGAGAATTGTCCATTTCTTGGTGCCCACATGGTCTAGCGCGCTACCCTCGTGTTAGACTGGTTTGCGAAGGAGTGCTATGCTTTGGTGTTATGCATTTGTGAGCTGTTTTTATTTCTTCCACCAACAGTAATGCTGAACTTGTCCGATGAAGAAGTAAATGAAAATGCTCTCAAACTATGACTACAATATTTTAATGACATGTCAGAAAATCCATCTCTCCAGTTGTTGTACTTTATCAAAACTTTTAATACAGAAATTGAAAAATTATCACTATATGACCGCTCACCAAGCTTGCTTTAATCAAGTTTTCAGATATGAGCTCCAGCTGTTATTCTGATGTTTGAGCAGTTATTTTTATTTTTTTGACAAACCCTGTTTTGGTAGCAACAGCAGAAAATACATTTTCTAAGTTGAGGTTCATCAAGAGTTTCCTACGAAACACCATAGAACAAGATCGCATGTCAAAGCTTGCCCTTCTCAACACAGAAGAAGAGAAAGCAGGAAAAATGGACGCCTCAGCCCTGATTGCCGATTTTGCTTCTATCAAGTCACGGAAGAAGAAATTTTAATCATGTAGGTTAGAAAGTATTACTTTAATCTTGTGTTTATACTCTAAGCTGTAAATATACGTATTTTCAGAAACATACATTTTATTTTTAGCATTATATTTTATTTGACCTTGGGCAAATAGGGGAGTATAATGGCATGTTGGCATCCGGGTCTTTGGTTTGCAGTCACGCCCCAGCTTCGTACACAGCTCGTGTCACCATGTCTTTATTGAGTAATGTGTTCGGGGACAGACATTTCAAAGAACATATAGCCCCCATGTTCGCCAGAAATCACATCCCAGGATTATTATCCGTGGAGAGGAATGAAAAACGCTCTTTACAAAGAGAATCGTCACTTTTTGCTTGAAGTGAAGGAAGCCATCTCCACTTATCAGCAACATCTCTCCGTTTGAACTGTCACAGGTTTCACTCATCAGCAACATCTCTCCGTTTGAACTGTCACAGGTTTCAACTAATAAGATAAAACGAGAATGTATCTAGCCTATACAAGCACGTGAGGACCATTTCCAACAATTATGGTAAAAGGTGAGAATATATCTACTGTATCCGTTACTTTTGGCTCACTTCAGGCCACAGACAAGTAAGAACAGACTCTCAACCTTACGGGGGTTTTGCTGCACTCCTTTTACCAGCTTGAGTCCTTCAACACTGGGCTTCGCTAGTGTCAGTGCTGGGTGATGATAGAACTAACCACAGCGATCCTAGTGGTGAAGGACTCAAGCTGCCAAAAGGAGCGCAACTATTTAAACCGGGAGGTTGAGTGTCTGGATATATTATTTGTTTGTGCTCCAGGCCCACCAGGTGCTCAAACCGAACCCGGTACTAGAGGCAAATCTCGCCCCCCCCCCTTCCTTTGTACGTCTAGACTTAAGTGGTGGTGGAACCTTATTTGTCTAGGGGGGTAAATTGGCTCATCAAATAAAAGGGGGTTTGAGGAGCTTTGACCCCAAAGCTAAAGGTAGAGCTTGGAGGCTCTAGGCAAATGTTTAAAAATAGGCTAATCCCAAATATATTTGAAGTAGCCCTTATCTGATATTTTTATGTATTATACTTCCCTATAAACTCTCTGGGGTCTTCCTTCTCCAGAATTTTTTGGAAATTTGAATGTCCCTATATGCTATTTGAAATAGTCTTCTTCCGGTAAATTTTTGAAAATTAAATGCCTCTAGAAATATTTTTAAGTGGTTTTCATCTTAATTTTGTTGTTGAAATTTGATATATCCAGAAGATATTTATAATGGGAGTCGTCCAGAAAATTTTGAAAATCTGGATGACTCTAGAAGCTATTTGTAGTTTGATATAAGACCATTTTTCAGATTAATATTCGATAGTATCAAAGGGGAGTGAAATAAATCTAGAGAGGGGTGTGTTTATTCCAGTAGAGAGGGTGAGTTTATTCCAATCGGAAGGGGGACACAAATTATTTGCCAAGGGGAGAAAGCCCGCCTCCCCCCTACCCAGTTATTCCATCATCGCCCGACTTAGATCTGTATAGTTTTTTTTTTAAATCATTGGTCACGGTTACAAAAAAAAAAAAAGCAATGTACGCAAATTAATCAGTAACTTAACAGTGACATTTTTATGCTTATGATAGAATACCAATATTTAAATTAACTTGACTCCATACCCAACTCTCTTCACGCGTAAAATTTAGTTTAAGTATAAAAATAATAGACTTTATGAAACTTAACGAATACTTCAAAACGAAGGACAAGACTGTACCAAGGCAATGATACCGTTGTGACAAATGCCAATGAGTTTCTCCGGAGAAGCTAGACCCCAGCTGGTGGTCAGGACATGCACTGTTCTTTATTATGGATAGGAATTTTATTGCTTATCACCCATGTTTTATTTGATTTAATCTACCACAGTTTAAAAAAAATGTTACTGTGGATCTTGGGCCCGGCCTCCTGGGAATCCCGGGCCTGGTACCATTGTACCAATAGTCCCCCCTCATGGCGGGCCTGGCTCACTCTGTATTAATGCACCTTTCCAATGGGTCAATAATTGATGTATTCTTAGTTTGGGGCATAGGAATATATTTGATGATGATCTAGTTTAAATTAATTCAAGATTATTTATTATATAAATAATAATAGTAACTAATTAATTTCACGTACGTGTATTATGAAATGTATGTTATCTGATATCACATTCACTTAACGGTATTTATTGAATATCATTAAAATACTCGACCAATAAAGTGATACGTGCTACCGGTATGGAAGTTTCTTTATCACCGCGTTTTGCTAGCTTTTCAGGTTATCCGCATATATGATAATTACTTTAATGGGGTAGGGATGAGGAAGGAAGCATTTTAGAGGTAATATATCCACATTGGCCTGGAAGGAGAGCGGGAAACCATTTAGAGAATTTTCCCCTTCAGTAGACCCCACTGGGATTCGAACCCCAATCTTCCCATCATCAGCAGGCCAGTCCAACCAACTGCGTTCGATTAACTGACAAGAGGTACGAATTGCGACCCAGGGTCTGAGGGACCTTGTATCATGTGTGACCCCCAACCTAAGGCCTAGTACGTACTTGGAAACATTGTTTGCCAACTTTGATCGAAAACAGAATATTTGGAAATAGTTAAAAACATTGTTTCGCGTCCAGACTACAATGTTGAAACATTTATTCCCATCCATACTACAATGTTGAAACATTTATTCCCGTTTAGACTACAATGTTGAAACATTGATTCCCGTCTAGACCACAATGTTGAAACATTGATTCTCGTCCAGACTACAATGTTGAAACATTGATTCCCGTCCATACTACAATGTTGAAACATTGATTCCCATCTAAACTACAATGTTGAAACATTGATTCCCGTTTAGACTACAATGTTGAAATATTGATTCCCGTCCAGACTACAATATTGAAACATTTATTCCCGTTTAGACTACAATGTTGAAACATTTATTCCCATCCATACTACAATGTTGAAACATTTATTCCCGTTTAGATTACAATGTTGAAACATTGATTCCCGTCCATACTACAATGTTGAAACGTTGATTCCCGTTTAGACTACAATGTTGAAACATTGATTCTCGTCCAGACTACAATGTTGAAACATTTATTCCCGTTTAGACTACAATGTTGAAACATTGATTCCCATCCATACTACAATGTTGAAACATTGATTCCCATCTAGACTAGAATGTTGAAACATTGATTCCCATCCATACTACAATGTTGAAACATTGATTCCACTCTAGACTAGAATGTTGAAACATTGATTCTCGTCCAGACTACAATGTTGAAACATTTATTCCCGTTTAGACTACAATGTTGAAACATTGATTCTCGTCCAGACTACAATGTTGAAACATTTATTCCCGTTTAGACTACAATGTTGAAACATTGATTCCCGTCCATACTACAATGTTGAAACATTGATTCCCGTCTAGACTACAATGTTGAAACATTGATTCCCGTCCAGACTACAATGTTGAAACATTGATTCCCGTCCAGACTACAATGTTGAAACATTGATTCCCGTCCATACTACAATGTTGAAACATTGATTCCCGTCTAGACTACAATGTTGAAACATTGATTCCCGTCCAGACTACAATGTTGAAACATTGATTCCCGTCCAGACTACAATGTTGAAACATTGATTCCCGTCCATACTACAATGTTGAAACATTGATTCCCGTCCAGACTACAATGTTGAAACATTGATTCCCGTCCATACTACAATGTTGAAACATTGATTCCCGTCTAGACTACAATGTTGAAACATTGATTCCCGTCCAGACTACAATGTTGAAACATTGATTCCCGTCCAGACTACAATGTTGAAACATTGATTCCCGTCCAGACTACAATGTTGAAACATTGATTCCCGTCCATACTACAATGTTGAAACATTGATTCCCGTCCAGACTACAATGTTGAAACATTGATTCCCGTCCATACTACAATGTTGAAACATTGATTCCCGTCTAGACTACAATGTTGAAACATTGATTCCCGTCCATACTACAATGTTGAAACATTGATTCCCGTCCAGACTACAATGTTGAAACATTGATTCCCGTCCATACTACAATGTTGAAACATTGATTCCCGTCTAGACTACAATGTTGAAACATTGATTCCCGTCCAGACTACAATGTTGAAACATTGATTCCCGTCCAGACTACAATGTTGAAACATTGATTCCCGTCCATACTACAATGTTGAAACATTGATTCCCGTCTAGACTACAATGTTGAAACATTGATTCCCGTCCAGACTACAATGTTGAAACATTGATTCCCGTCCAGACTACAATGTTGAAACATTGATTCCCGTCCAGACTACAATGTTGAAACATTGATTCCCGTCCAGACTACAATGTTGAAACATTGATTCCCGTCCAGACTACAATGTTGAAACATTGATTCCCGTCTAGACTACAATGTTGAAACATTGATTCTCGTCCAGACTACAATGTTGAAACATTTATTCCCGTCCAAACTACAATGTTGAAACATTGATTCCCGTTTAGACTACAATGTTGAAATATTGATTCTTGTCCAGACTACAATGTTGAAACATTGATTCCCGTCCAGACTACAATGTTGAAACATAGATTCTCGTCCAAACTACAATGTTGAAACATAGATTCTCGTCCAAACTACAATGTTGAAACATTGTTTCGCACCCAGACTACAATGTTGAATGAAAGATGTCTAACGAGAAAAGTTGCTTCTATGGCTTGTGCTTAAAAAAAAACAGTGTGCTCTCTTCAAAATTGCACACGAAGTGCCTTTGACTTTTTTTCCCACTTCATTCGAACCAACTGAGTACTATTCACTTATTTCATTATAAAAAGCCCATTTTCATGCGATTTTTATTATCCACGGATGTCCCATTCCACAATAATGTGTTTTGTGTGAAATATCTCTATAAGTTCCCGTGTCTTTTCGGTTGACCACGAGATGACAAATGACAAACCAGGAACTGATGTAATCTCTTTGAACAACAGAAACAAACTGGTCCACGTTGTTTGTTGCTGGTAATGTTGGCAAACACGTCCAGACATGACAAATGACAAACCAGGAACTGATGTAATCTCTGTGAACAATAGAAACAAACTGGTCCACGTTGTTTCTTGCCGGGAATGTTGGCAAACACGTCCAGACAAGCAAACATTGTTTCTTGTAACCCACTAGAAATGGATGACAAAAAACATGTTTCCTTCTTGGAAAACACGACTATTTGTTTCCATAGTTTGCAAACTGTTTCCCATTGTTTACCAATCGTTTCACAAATTGCTTGCAAACTGTTGACAAACAATGTTTCCGAGGAAATGTTTCTTAGTGCGTACTAAACTTAACCTAACCTACCATATTTTCTTAACTACAGATTTTTCACTTCTGTGTGCTAGCATAACATAAATAAAAAGCCTGATGTTATTTTTTACAATACAATATACAATTATTATCAATAAAATAAATATTATTAATTACTTTTAAAGTTTTGTCATTATTTCATGTCCTTTTCAAGATAACCCAAAAACAAACGAAATTACACTCAAGTCGCAATTATCCAGCCCGGTTCTCAGCGTTAACAAATTCGTTTTAAAATAAACAAACTGGTAGGAAATATACACTATAAAACATTTAATGAATTTATAATGTACTCCATTTGACGTTCTATTTTCACTTGTTCTTGCTTTGTAGCCGATGTTTCATTTCCAAAATAGAGAACTGTATAGTTAAGATTTTAAAATGTTATTTCTCGTTTAATTTTTACTGTCCCCCTACAATTAATGTGTTTTTATTTTACATCACATTCAGAAAATGGGCAGGTTCTATTAAAACAAATTTAAATGTTTAATGAAAATTTAAAACAGTAGGCAAACCCATAATGAAAATTATTTACACTCGGATTCCGTATTATCCGGATTTTGCGCTATCCTACCCGGAATGCCACACCTTAAGGCCGGATAATCGCGACTCTGGTATATTATAGGCTTATATATATTTTTAGTTTTAAACAAATCTAATTTATTGTGAGGGAAATAGTTCCTTATTTGAATAATATATTTTTGAATTTTGCTTTCAACAAATAATTTTGTGAATAAAATTTTTTACAATATTTAAATCCTTAAAAGAAATATAATCTTTTAATGCTGGGGCCCCCAATTTTTTTCCATCCACAGAGTCTCCACATCTTTAAATCAGGCCCCGGGGATTCCTATAAAAAAAATAAGGGTTTAGGTACAGTTTTAACAAATTCTGCTTATCCTGGCAACACCCCGCGATACATCAGTGCAGCTTTAGGTTTGAAGTTATGCTCCTTTAAATAACACTGGAACGTGACTAAATGGAGGTTTTGCTGATATAAAAACCGACCAATCGAACAAAACTACAGGGCAATGCCATTACTGGCTTAAACGGAACTTACTAGGCTATAACAGATAAGCTACTTTAGGTAAAGCTTTTTTTACTTTATCTTTTATTTCAAGCTGGAGCCGTGGTTCGATTCTTAGCTGTAGCTATCATATCAAATAGAACGTATGCGCTAATGCAATAGGTCATACTTGTTTATATTAGCTTAATGCTTAAAAGTGAAGCTTGGTGGGAATTAATTCATCCTTACTGTCTTACTGACAAGGATGGCTTGACCTTGACTCGAAGGGTTGGAGTTCTATCGTGACTGGGTATATTGATTTTAATATTTTTTTGTTTGTTTTCAATTCGTTCTTCTTTAATGTATTTACTTAACATCTTATCCTTATTTTATTGATTGGATATTTTAAGTTTCTAGTAGCACTAAACTGTCACTAAGGAGTAGCCACTAACAAATACTATCCCATTTATTACAAAAAGTAAGTGTATTAAGATATATCTTATTAAATATATCTAAATAGTATACATTTGAAATTTGACACGAAAGTAGAACAATGCTTAATTATACAAGATAAACACTAATATTAGGTTGGTATGGAAGTAACTTAAAACTAAGAACCACCCATGGTCCTTATCTAAGATCAAAAATACTCTTTCTTTTAGATTTTGGTAAAAACAAGTATATAAATTAATACTCGTTTTAATCAAAATCCAAAATAGTTTATTTTATCTCTTAATTAGAAACAATGAGTGGTTCTTAGTTTTAAGTTGCCTAAAGCGTTCAGTAGGCCTAAGTAAGTTAAGCCTACGGATTAAAATAAGTCCCTACAATTTAAATTAGACACATCCAACTCACGGTCCGCGGGCCACTTGCGGCCCCCGAGTTAGCTCCATACGGCCAGCCATTTCAAATTACAGAAATAAACACATTTTTATTATATTTTAGCATTAGGTCTAATTTCCCAAGAAATTATGCGGCCCTCAATTTGGGATCGGTTGTATATTATTGGTTTAGAGCGAAGAAATTTTAAAGTGTGAGTTTTTAATTAATCTTGATATTTTATTTATTTTTTGCTATGAATATATATTCTATTCTCTCTTGATTAAAAAAAATTGTTCTAAAATAAACATTGTTGTGGACCTTATCTCAAATTTCCGTTGATATAATTTTAAACATACTACCATATTTATTAAAGTTTTATTTATTTACCAGTAAAGCTTCAATAAACCTCAGTAAATATGTTAATTTTTTTTATATCAATGAAAATAATAAGGAAGGTTTTCAATAATGTTTATTTTATAACAAAAGTTTGTTTACCAAGAGAATAAAGATGGTTTCCCAACAAAGAAAAGAAATATAAAAGGCAATTCAAATTTCGCCTTACACCCCTAATAGTCAGAAAAATAATGTAAGAGATAATTTAAAAAAAAATGTAAGTACACTATCTTTTGACTTTCTAATTAAGAATTCTTAATATTTTTAACCTTATTTTATAGAATATATTTTTGACCCTTTGTTTTTAATAATTTGCATACAACAAATACTATCCAAGTGATAATAATAATAATCATAATAATAATAACAACAATAATATCAACTAGATCAAATACATTTTAAAAACACACAAATTTCAGCAGCATATAGTCTAGCTTTGTTTGGAGAGAAGTGAATAGCTTGTTACACTAAAATGAGAAACTAGTTTTCTATTACCTAAATGTTAAATGTTACTTTAGAAAAAACTTCCAAAATTAGTATTTTTAATCGACAGTAAACAAAGTTAAGTATCCGATACCTTAGATCAGTCGGTAGCGTGTTTATATCCTGAGCTAAGGATTCTGGGTTTTATTCCCGGTATGGCCAAAAATGTATCAATGGTGAAATGTAGGTTTACCCTTTCACAGTGATGTATTAACGGCCAGGGACTGGATGTTGTGTGTGTGTCCTAGTCTTAAGATAGATATTAAGCCATATGAAGTTAAGATAAACCTAGCAAGCCGGCAGTGGAAAATATATGGCTTGAATAAAAAATTAACACATGTTGGAAACAGTAATGGATGTAAAAAAAAAAAAATAGAAAATAAGGTTATGTTGCATTTAGAATGGCGAGAAAATGTTGACTGGTAGCTCATGTAAGCTATGAATAGAATGTTTTGGTTGAAATGTTATAATGTTGGTATACCTTCTGTGCCTTGTTGACATTAAGATGAATACAATTTTGTACCTGTGACTATGAAAATTAAATTGTATTTAAGGATCTTAGCTATATGAGTTTTATATGGATAAACTATGCTGAAATATTTTCAGTTTGAAATCTTATCTTATTTAAATTTACAGTACCATCTTAATTTCATTCAATCAAACTTATATTCATCGAGAGAAAAATAACCAACAAAGAAACAAGCAAACAAAATTAATAAAATATGTTTTTCTGCGAATTTATGAATTGATTTTTATAAAAATAAAGATTTGAATTTTTAACTTTGTGGATATTTTCTTAAAGAGTGTGTTTTAAACATGGTAATAAAATGTTATTTTAGTATTTCATAGCATTAAATTGTACATTAAAGCATGATTTTGTTCACTAAACTTGAACAATAATACTTTTACCGTTTTCGTTTTAAGTTTGTGTTTCCTGTTCCAAGTCAGCTCTCAAAGATTACCTTATATTTCTATGTATTAAACCATAGTTTTAAAAAACGTTTAGCAAGTAATAAACAATAGCCAAAATAAACCTCCATACCACTGGCCTTTTAGTTTATTAGTGGGATTTTGAAATATATAAAACTAATACTTTTCCAGTCATATAAAACGAAATTTTATTTTTGTAAGTATTAAGGTTATCAACTATTGTAAATGATATATATGATTCACCACACAAGGTTCCAGGTGATTTTAATAAATCTTGTTATTTTACAATTAATAAACATATTCAATAATACACGATTGTCTATGTCAATAATATATTCGTGATATAACAACATCGTTTTCTAGAAGCATAAGTGACAAATATCTTATTTGCAATTGATTTAATGACTTACCTAAATAATCTTTAACTCATTTTGGTAAAAAATTATTTATTTTATTATTTAGCACCGCGTCTTACTACCCGTTCGGGTTATACGCTTAAGTACTAATTACACTAATGGATTAGGAATGTTGAATTTAGAGGAAATGAACCCGCATTTGCGTGGAGGGAGAGTGGAAAACCATTTAGGAAAAACTACCCCCAGTTCACCCGACCGAGATTCGAACCTCGATCTCCCCGTCCTTGGTGGTCTGGTTCAACACGACTGGCGCGTTAGTCAACTACGCCACCGAGGCGGGTAGGTAAACAATTGAGCGTTCCCTGTCCGCTTTAACAGCAAAACCCGCTTCGGTGGCCGCGTGGTCTAACGCGCTAATCTCGCGTTGGACTAGACTGCCAAAGACGGGGAGATCAGGTACACTGAGTGTGGTTTTCCACTCTCCCTCCACGCGAATGTAGGTGCACTTCCTCTAAATGAAGCCTTCCTAACCCCTAACCCATTAGTGTAATTAGTACATAGGCGTATAACCTGAACAGGTAGTAAGATGCGGTGCTAAAAAAACTCCCGGTAAAACCACGTCTTGATGGTTTTGGAAGAATTCTTTTCACCCACAATACCATCTGTTTTTGAAATCTGGTATGTTTCCACACATTTTTCATTGATCGGCCCACCTACACCACAATATCCTTACTATGTTATTTTTTTAAATCCATTAACAAAACGTAAAAAAAAAAGAAACAGCTAGTTTTTGTTTCTTGTTTTTTAAAGCTCCGGCGATACTGAGGCCCCAATTACGTGCTTCTTGCACCTGTGCGCTGATACGTGCGTAAAATTAAAATTATTTTGAATTATTTTACCTATAACAAGCTAAGCCAAAAGCCACAAATTCGACCTAAAATTGCGAAATAGAGTTTTTTTCTCTCCCAAACTACAAGTTGAATGGATTTACCAACTAAATTAAAATAATCAAATAAAATGTCCATTGTACGTATTTTAACCTCGAACATCAGTGTCATTATTAGGACTCAAACTGATAGCACCAGATACACTTCACCATATAAAGTTCTATGAGTGGATAATTTGTTCTCAATATTCAAGAGATTACATTGCATGGACACATGGGTTCTAAAGGGAAAACATCATTGTAGTTTTTAGAACACCTTCACATAACTATATACAACTTATTTCCATTCTTAAACTACAAAATTACTACATTATCTATTTATGAGTCCATATTGGAATGTTTTGTACATTCCCGCTATATATATATATTTTTTTAGCACAGCTTGGAAGTTAAAGTTTCTTACAGTAGCTCCACGACTTCTTTGGTGCTGACTGACAGTTGACAGTTGACAGCTGACACTCAACATTTAGGTATATACCTACATTTTGACTGTCAGAAGTTACAGCTGTTAAACACATGTTTTTTGTAGATCATATGGCTCAACGTAGGGATTAATAATTTGGTCAGGTAACGTTTCAAAGCCGTCAGCTGTCAGCTGTGAACTGTCAGTCAGCACCAAATAAGTCATGCATAGGGTATACCTTTATTATTACCCTCACATTCTTCTCCCCTTTAACTCTTGGAGTGCCAAGTCTAACCTAACCTCTAAAAACAAGTCCATTTTCAAATCTTTCGTTTGGATTTAAGTTTTACACCCTATCGGAAGGGCTCTAAAGCGTGGAACCAACTTGCCATCAAAGCAAAATACGGGTAAACAGCTATTCCGCAATTAAGTAGGTGAGACCGGGGCTAGTTGCAAGTAACAAAGCATTTCTCTAAAAATGTTTTTTGAAATAGAGCGTACCACTACGACAGTGTATCTTTTATTCGTAGTTTAGTGTCGTTGTTTTTTTGGTGTCTGATGTGTAAGTAATCTACGTTCAGCTGATATTTGTTTTGTTGCTAAGTTAACATTTTTACATTCGAGACAATTATAATCAGAAAACACATTTTTTTGGCATTTGTTTAGTAAGAGATAGTTGGGCTAGTTGCAACGAGTGTTGCAACTTAACCCACATACCTATACATGAGAATAATTGAACATTATTAATTTGTATATATTAGGCCTAATATTGAATAAAATAAATATGAATATCAACAATTTACTGATGTACGGAACTATAAATACCTAAAACCAATACACAGTGTGGACTCCTCCATATTTTTATATCAATACATATCGTAGGTTCTATTTTATTAAAATCCAGTCTCTTCCAGTGTCATACGTAACCAACAGCTCAAAACTTCCCTAGCACACACGATAATTAAAATTTAGCAAACAAATTTTAATTAATTTTAATCTCAGACACCCCAGAAAAACCAGCATTAGAAGAAGAAAAAAATATCTTTACAAGAATAAAAATCACAACTAAAAAAACTTTCAGCTAATTCGAAAATAAAAATAAAACTACTATGAAGAATAAAATAAAACCCGCGAAGAGGAACGTTGCTTTTGAAGAGGGCTCAACAGATAATGGTCATACGTAACGTTTGTTCTTCAATAAGGAATACGGCGAGGGAGCTAATGGTACAGTGCAGGATTTATGAAAAGTTGATCTATTGCCAGGCCTCCACCGTGGTTCGGATTCCACGTTAAACTGTAGGTCCTCCATTTCATCTCACAATCACCCTACCATTACACATTAGCGTAAGTGCATATAGCCCGAAAGGTTAGTAAGAAGTGGTGCTAATAATAATAATAATAATAATAATAATAATAATAATAATAATAATAATAATAATATTGGGTGACCTGGTGGTCTAGGGGTAAGGTGTCGTACTTCTGTGCTTAGGGTCCGGGGTTCAATCCTCGGTCCCGGCACAGATTTATATGATTGCCAAACCTTTCCTTCACCTCTGACAAGACGTGTATTAATCACAATTTGTGAATGTTTGGAATACCAGGCCTCCACCGTGGTTCGGATTCCACGTTAAATTGTAGGTCCTCCATTTCATCTCACAATCACCCTACCGTCACACATTAGCGTAAGTGCGTATAACCCGAACGGGTAGTAAGAATGCGGTGCTAATAATGATAATGAATAATAATATTGGCTAGGTACAAATAAATATAGGTTTCACATGCATCATTTGTGTCTTTGATGAATATGATGGATTTGGTCATTTAAAACAATTGTTACAACATGCCCGTTTAAAGGGGAAAATTGCAACAAATGCAGTATATGATTGGAAGTTCTTTTTCTAAACTAAATAAAATCATATAATCAAACTGATACTTTTCAAACACTCAGAAAATACTCTTATTTTATACCTGTTAAAAATAAAAAGTGAAAAGTTTTACAACATGCCCCAGTCTCCCCTACCTTAAAATTTTCAATTCCTCTCTAAAGACCAATGTGTTTGTTCACCAGCAGTAGCAGTCTCTAACAATTCCTCTCTAAAGACCAATGTGTTATGTTCACCAGCAGTAGCAGTCTCTAACAATTGTTATCTAAGGACAAGTAAATCTATGAATGAAAAAATAGCCTTTAAATACAATAATACATCATTTTTTTACATTCAAATTACATGCTATCTTGAGTAAGTTAATATTAATTGGCGTTTGTAGAGATTTATAGCTTCAGCTGAGTCCAAACCACTACCTGCGGGAAGGATACAGTTCAAACCTTGACTAGATTAACTGTGACAATGAATATGAACAATATGGTTCCCCTTCAGCGGTGGCTCAGTGGTTCAAGGCGTCAAACTCACGGTGTACTTGATCACCGTTTACAGACGGCAAATTAGGGCTGATATCTTACCTAAAAGTGTCATTGTTTTCCCATTACCTCTCTCCGTTAATGTGTTTTTTTTCTTTCTAAACTACCCTCTTATTCTCTAACCTTTAAATTATTATGACAATAATAGCTCTCATGTTAAATGTATTAATTAAATAAATAAAACAAGAATGCTAATCATATTATCACTATATCATTTCTTCACACTCCACTCTCATCATCTTGTGATCCTATATTAGTTTGTGTACGCTGTGGTTAGCCCGAATAGGCAATAAAATACGCATCATTAACAAAAATAATTCTCAAGAAAGAGTTCCTCTCACTCACGTAAAGGAAACGCGTAGAATGGTTTGTAAGACACGTAACAAACGACGCCAGACGCCGGTTCCCTCCCCCCACCTAAGACGCCCTCCCCTAGCGGCGTCCAGACGCAAGCTCGCGGCGGTAGTGTTATATAGCAGCGTTCTCACTCCTAGGTCAGTCGGTACTTCAGCTGCGTGCCGAGCAACTAGCGCTGCGGTGGTCATCACATGTACTAGATCATCTCGAGATAGAGAAGCGAGAGACTAGCTTCGAACCAGTGACCTCGCTACATATAGCATACGGTTGGGTACAAAGCAGGTGTCGAGCCAAAGATCTTCACTTTGGGAAGAAGGGGAGTTTTTACCTTCACAGGTATGGAATTCAATTTTAAAATAATTGTATAAGCCCCTACTAATTTATTTAAAGCACAAAAAAAAATGTTTTGAATAGTTTGTCGATATCTATACGAACCTTGACATTTAGATTTTAAAACGTGCGAAAATGAATAGCCTGTATTTCAATCTGACAATCAGTCTGGATATATTTTTGGGTAGTTTAAAAATAGTAATGAAACATTTCACAAATGTTTTAAAACATATTTTATTTGTTTTCGAAAAGGGGACATAATGCTTTGAGTGGCAACATGAAAATAGCTAATTTAAACCATGTTTTTTTTTTTTTGGTGACTTTATCAGACTTTGTATTGTTAGAACTAATTTTTTTTTTATCTCCGCGTCTTACTACCCGTTCAGATTACACACATACGTTCAAGTTACACTAATGTATTAGGGATGAGGAATGTTGAGTTTATAGGAAACTTGCTCTAGTTTGCGTGGAGGGAGAGTGGGGAAACGTTTAGGGAAAACCACCTTTGTACACCAGATTGGGATTCGAACACCGATCCCCGTCATCGGAAGACCAGTATTGCAAGACCATTCGACCACCGAAGTTAGCGCTAGTCATATTAGTGCGCCACATCCAAAAAGGCTATTACATACTTTCCAAACAAATAAATAAGCTCTTATTTTACTGACAACGTCCGATATTCCAAGGACATTCATCAAGTTCTCGAGCAAGTAAACAACAATAATTACTTATAACAAAAAAGACTTCAAGCTCAGGGCCGTGTTTTGTTATTTGCTGCTCTGAGGCAATTGATTTTAATACCTCTCTCTCTACGAGAACAAAATGGGCAAGCGGGTATTTACGTCATCACATCATTAATAATTTATTTTTGCTAACCTTTCAACCTTAACCTTTGGTAGCATCATGCTCCAGTAAACGTCGATGCTATAGATTGCTACCTAAGTTCACCGATACCTGATTTCAGCGGTATTAAGCCCAAAAGTGATCGATTAACGATGTGAGATATATTATTATTATTATTATTATTAGCACCACGTCTTACTACCCGTTCGGGTTATCCGCACTCACGCTAATGTGTAATGGTAGGGTGATTGTGAGATGAAATGGAGGACCTACAGTTTAACGTGGAATCCGAACCAACGGTGGAGGCCTGGCACTCCACACATTCACAAGCTGTGATTAATACACGTCTTGTCAGAAAACCAGATTAGATGAGACTGTACCATTCTGCTGCGTGCCCATTGACGTGAAAAATGAATCCCATGGGTTTGATAACGACTTTCTGCATTCTTCCCCTAATAGGCATATTATGTTTTCCATTCTTATTCCAGGTGGATGATTGGGAAGTTTCTTAATAATGTTCACTAATGTGGGCTTAGAATACTATGTAGGGCTTATCTCAAATCACGCAGTTTTTAAATTCCCTCACCTTTAATTAATTCAACCTGAGCCCACCGTACCCTCATTATAGTGGCCTTGAGATTTTTTGTCCTTCTTAATAGGCTGCTTGTTTACCCACACTTGATGTTCCATCTCTTCTAATTCTTCATAAACACAACATCTAAAGTCCCACGCCACTTTTTAAACTGATAAGCTGCTTTTTTTTTACCGCTTCTTGATAAGGCACTTCTTCCGCTTCTCCATACACACAATGCTTACACAAACACCCCTTTGTTTGTGTTACTAAATTGCCTGTTTACCTCATTTTGATATACTAAACCTCTTTAGCTTCTCCATACACACAACGCTTTACTCCCACCCCTCTGTTTGTAGCGCTAAATGGCTTGTTTACCTTCCTTTGATTCTCCATACACACAACGCTTTACTCCCGCCCCTCTGTTTGTAACGCTAAATGGCTTGTTTACCTTCCTTTGATTCTCCATACACACAACGCTTTACTCCCACCCCTCTGTTTGTAACGCTAAATGGCTTGTTTACCTTCCTTTGATTCTCCATACACACAACGCTTTACTCCCACCCCTCTGTTTGTAACGCTAAATGGCTTGTTTACCTTCCTTTGAT
>CABFWB010006555.1:8660-26769 GCA_902151455.1 Timema bartmani
TAGTTGAACCAAGATCACTGACCAGGAGGACTATCATCATAGGTTAGTTGTGCCACGATCATTGACCAGGAGGATTATCATCATAGGTTAGTTGAACCAAGATCACTGACCAGGAGGATTATCATCATAGGTTAGTTGAACGAAGATCACTAGCCAGGAGGATTATAACAGTTACTAGACCTACAGGTAGATATGAATTCAGCCCCACCAATCTTTTTGACTTATATTAGGTTAGGCTTGTTTAGGTTGGGATAGACTAGCTTATTATTTTGTTATTTCTTACTATTCATCACTTGCTGTCTTACGTTCGGCCCGGGAAAACATTTACAACCATCCTAAATGGAGCGCCACAACAGCCTGTGCTGAGTTAGTACATCAGTACACCTTGTTTACAATTCTCGAGAAGGAACTACTGGCCCAACTGTAATACGACCGTCTAGTTCTCCAGTCACGAGAAGGCCAGGACTCGAATCTCGGCTTGGGTGGACTGTGATTTACCCTAAATGTTTTCCCGCTCTTCCTCAAATCAAATGTGGGCCAATAGCTTTTAAAGCTTACTTTAATCATCCATAAATACTAGTATAATTAAAAACTCAGATGGCATGACGCAGTGGAAAAACAAAATACTCAATAAACTAAGTTTGAAATAACCACGTATGAAATACTTACATGTTCAACTACACCAGGATCCAAACCAACATTTTGTGTTTGTGTGTATCGTGTCTCCACCCTTTTCCCCGTAGGCGTACAATTTTATCCAATATAGATTTGCTATTGAAACATAATATTATTTTAGTTTACAATCTGATTAAATTCGTGAGACGAAGTAATTATTATAATCTCTGCGTGTTGAAGATCTAGGAGGAGGATGGTTGGACACAATATTAACATCTATTTTTCCATTATAATATATGTTTAAAAATAACAATTATTGTATACGGGAATCAAACCAAATATTTTAATTTCTTTTTTTTTTGTATAAAATTAAACATTTACAGTACATACAATACATTTTACATAGTTGACTTCTTCTAAATACACTTTAGCAATAAATTTTTAATTTTCTTGGATGTTTTTATTAAAAGGTAGTGGTGTAAAATTTAATAATTTAAGAACACAATTTTATTGGATGGTACAGTTAACTCAAAAATAAATTATCAAGACATTAAAATGATAGCAGTACTTAACAAGATAATGTATTTATATAAACAAAGTTTTGCTTCATTGCATTATCTTAATATATAAAGTTACAGTTTAGTAAATAAATATTGTCGAATCAATAAAACTTACTATCCATAGTTATTAGGCTAAAAAAATTTCATACGTCTATTTTTATATATATATTTGATTGCATATAAATAAACAAGAGCCAAAAGTTGTGATCATTTAAGATTTTTTTAATATTGTTTGGAAATAAAATTATTAAAATTTAACAATGGGAATCATATAGTTTCACAACAAATTTAAAATCTGCTGGGATAGGTTATTCTGAGTACTACTTTTACACACATGCACTATAAACTATTTACAAATTTAAAAATACTTTATATAAAAATTGGTGAGAGCAAGGAATGCTAATTCTGTCCCCTCAATGAGTTGGCCTACTCTCAGAATATGTATTTCGTTGTTTATCTACCTAGCGTTGTTCCAAAGTTTTAGAAGTAGTGCTAAACACTAAAGTTACATATTATATTAGGTTCCCTTTCCAACTATTCCTAAAAAAAACAGTTTAGTCTCGTTTGTGAATTAAATGTAATATTCGTCATGTTCATAAAAATGGCTGGAAATAAAATATTTCCTAATGGATATAGTGTAAAAACCTCATACTCTACCAACAAAATGTTATGGTCAATAAAATATTATTTTTAGTGGTTTCAACACGTGATTGAAATCGTTTATAGGATAGAATAAAGCCGTTTAGTTGTTACTATTTAGTTTGGTTTCAACCACGACCGTGTTCACTCTAGTGGGCATAATTTAATCCATTTCAATGTTTACACAAGAAACTCGAAATTAATTCATAGCAACGTCCACATTTGAGTAGGATAAACTTTAATTAATTCGTATTCACACTAGATACGGGAATTTAATTGATTAGTGTGTTCACACAAAATACTCGAATTTAATTGATTAGTGTGTTCACACAAGATATTCAATTTAATTAATTACAGTGTTCACACTATACATTCAAATTTAATAAATTATAGTGTTACAGTGCTGAGATTTAATTTATTCGAATGTTCACATTAAATGTTCAATTACTTACAGTGTTTCCACTAGATACCCGACTTGAATTAATCACATTGCTTACATTAGATGTTCTGACTTATCTCTATTGTGGTGCTCACACGAGAGGTTCCGACATATATACATTAATATGCTCACGCGAGATGTTATAACCTTTCTCTATTACAGTTCTCACACAAGAAGTTTAAACTTATTTCCATTGCGGTGCTCACAAGAAATATTGCAACTTATTTCCATTACGGTGCTCACACAAGATGTTCCAACTTATCTCCATTATGGCTCTCACATGAGATGTTCCGACTTATCTCACTTATGGTGCTCACACAAGATGTTCCGACTTCTTTCCATTACGGTGCTCACACAAGATGTTCCAACTTCTCTCCATTATGGCTCTCACATGAGATGTTCCGACTTTTCTCAATTATGCTGCTCACACAAGATGTTCCGACTTATTTCCATTACGGTGCTCACACAAGATGTTCCAACTTCTCTCCATTATGGTTCTCACATGAGATGTTCCAACTTCTCTCCATTATGGCTCTCACACGAGATGTTCCGACTTCTTTCCATTGCGGTGCTCACACAAGATGTGCTGGGCGTGTCAAGTCTACCGAAACTCTCCCGCAAGATGGCCCCATCGACTGCTACGGACTATCCAGGCACAGCAGGTGATATGTGGGGCAGGTTGTAGAGGGCGTGGCTCAGCTGGTGGAGAGAAGGAGAACTAACCCTACCTGGACAAGTGAGACAGTGGAGAGCCAAGTGGGACAGCCTTGGTTCCCGTGGTGAAGTTCTGCCAGACTCTCTCCTAGGACACAGAAACAGGAGGACTATCTCAGTGGCGGGGTTTTTATCTGCCGTTGAAGTGTTTGAGGTGGACAAATAATGTCTTAAAGGACATACATAACTACGTAACGCTCTTCAATTTATTTCAACTCAGAGAAAGAAATATTGTGAAGGCTAAAAAGAATTGAACTCGATATTATTTTGATAAATGTCAACGTTTCATAGCCCCTGAAACCAAAAATGTGGTTTTCGTGTTGCCGTCTGTATGTTTGTATCTCGGCTTAGAGCTTAAACTATTTTACCGATCACCCACCTCGGTGGGGTAGTTGGCTAACGCGCTAGTCGTGTTGAGCCCAACTGCCGAGGACGGGGAGATCGAGGTTCGAATCTCGGTCGGGTGAACTGGGGGTGGTTTTTCCTAGATGGTTTTCCACTCTCCCTCCACGCAAATGCGGGTTCATTTCCTCTATTTAACCTTCCCAATTCCTAATCCATTAGCGTAATTAGTACTTAAGCGTATAAACCGAACGGGTAGTAAGACGCGGTGCTAAATAATAAATAAATAATAATAATATTTTACCGATCGGGCTAAAACTTGCTATCTGGGGTTTTCATAAGGTCCCCCCGAAGAATATTTGGAATTAGATGTCCAACCATAAGATTAAGGGTAGTTTACTGGTGGAGAAAAGAAATAAAATCGATTATTTCGAAGTTAGCTCGAACAATTTTGTTTAATTTTGATATCTAGACATTGTTTAGCATTAAAAACAAAATGGCAGCCCTCATTTCCTCATGAAAATGATTTGACGATACCTTACACAAGCAAAAATTTCCTACTTTGATCTAATCTAAGCAACTATTTGAGATAAAAATAGCTTATCATTGTAAAGTTGTTGAACTATTAAAAATAAATATAATTATTTGGAATATGTTTTTATAAAATCAATAGTTTCTGAGCTATAAACACACACACATATATATAATTGAAATCTTTGATACGGGAATTGATTGTTTTGCTCTTTAATGGACAAATATGTTCATCTTTACTGAATGTTTCTGTAACAGTGTATATTATTTCATTATGCTCTTTGGTGGAATGTTTATGCATAAATCTTACGAGTTTTTAATAAATGTCTCTATATTTTTAAGATAGAAGATGAAGTCTGTGAGGTGCGCTGTACCGTTTATTTCTTACCTTTCCTCCAGTCACTCCCCCTCCCCTCATGTAACACCATTCCTATACATTGACCATGTATTTGATTTTAATGTTTTTGTCGTTGAGCTGCATTTAAATAAATTAACTTCCGACGTTATGCTGTAGTTACAAGAGCTATAATCTGGGATATAGCTTCAGCCGAAACGCCAGAAGTTATTTTTCCTCGATGCGGCTTAAGCCCGGAAGCAATAGTTTCAAATCAAACACCAACCGCGAAAGCGTTCAAAACCAATTTAGATATTGTATCGTTGATTCTAATAATTAGATTCCACAATACAATTAGATATCCAAAGTTTTGCATTTCAAACGATTTTGTAAAGCATTATATTTACATTTTCATAATTATTTATAAAGATTACAAATATTTCTCCTAACAAGATATTTACTTAAGGCTGGCAAATAAAATTATATTAAGACCTTCATTCCAAGTGCAGACCACTCATAAGTGATATAATTCATTTTATATAAACTCCAATATAGAACAAAGATATGTGGGTAATATTACATTTGGTTTTATCTCATGGCGTTATGTCTCACCATATCCCCTATTTCTTATTAACTGCAATATGATGCACATTAATGTTGGTAGTATTGCCTCGTGTTTCATCTCACGGCGTTAGGAGACTCTATAACCCCCTGTATATTAATGCATACAATTTGCTACACAAATATGCTGATAGTATTGCGTCTTGTTTCATCTTACGGCGTTAGGAGTTTCCTTAACCCTTGTATGTTATTACATGCAATCTGTTTCACAGTGATGTTAATATAATTGCGTCTTGTTTCTTCACAGGTGCTAGTGGTCTCCTCAGTCTATAGCCTATGTATATTCTTCCATGCACCTAGATATGAACATTGTGTTTATTCAAATTATAAAAATTCTAATTTTTAAATATAGATTTTGTAAATAATTTTATTAAATAATTAAGTTGACTGTAAATTAACACCTAACAAACTAATTTAATAGAAAACCCCATTTCTATTTCGGTGTTTATTTACTGAAGCATATTTTGGAGCCGTTACAATTTTCTGCCATAGTAGTATCCAGAAGAAGTACATAGCAATGTTATTTGAATTGTCTCACCCTGGAGCACGTGAACGTAGACCGCGGCGAACTCTGTGGAGGAAATGGAACAAGTGTAGTTGCCTGTGTCTTGTTTTGTGACCCTGGCCACTGACAGAGAGCTGTTAGCACCCTCCTCCGTCAAGTCGGTCTTCACACTGCAACACGTCAACATTAGATATGCATGCACTTAAGAGAAACACTTAACAGGCACTTAAGTGGTCACCAGGGTTTCATTAGTTCTGTTGTAAGTGTTTCCACTAGTTCCACACCCTCACACTATCACCATCATACTCACTATCACCCTCATACTCACTATCACCATCACCTCATCTCATCAGCACATGGAAAGAGCTCCCACGGAAAGGATGTACGATCAGTACATTCGGGCGTCCCCTGAGCAATGGTAAATTAGTACTACTCGTAGCTAATTTTTCCCCAAACTGGGCTACAAGTAATGTGGCCTAGACGCACTATCTATAGTGCACGACACAAATATGCAAACACAATGCCACTGAATAATAAACGGGTGATTATATTCATAACACAGCAACTATATATTCTACAGTGCTTAAGATCAACACAACAAGAGAACATATTAAACCGGTACTTAAGTGAATCACACCTTCGCTACATTTATTACACACAATTTAGAACAACACCATGTTTTTACATTATACACAGGTTCTTAATAGAACACAATTTTATATGTTCTACATCCCCTTAAGATAAACATAGTGTTACTACATTTTCTACAGCCGCCGAAGGGAATCAAACAGAGAATACATTTCATAAATGCACTTACCTTAGTGTAGTGACCACATATAAAGCTGAATAAATATTACAAGTATCTCGTTATTTAACTGCATGCATACTAACATCAGTGGCCTCATGGTATAAGGCGTCACTCTCCCAATATACTGGACTGCTTATGACGGGGAGATCAAGGTTTGAATCCCGATCAGAAGTACTGAGGGTGAATTTTCTTTCACGTTTTTCTACTCCACCCACCAAAAAATATTGATACATTTCCTCTAGATTCAACCTTCCTCATTCCTAACACATATGCTTCATTAGTACATATGCCTTTAGACCGAATGGGCATTAAGACGCAGTGTTAAAAAATCAAACTAAAAAAAATTCATAGTGCAATAGAAACAATTATTATGCTCTTGAAAATTAAACTCGGTGTATCCAATTGGTATTGAGTTTCTACTCTACAGGTAAGGTTCAAGGATATTTCATGTATCAGTGCTGCCATTAACTCAACTACTCTACAGGTAAGGTTCAAGGATATTTCATCTATCAGTGCTGCCATTAACTCAACCACTCACAACAAATATTCATGTCAGATGCATTAGCTAAGTCCAAAGCCCTTTCTGATTGATTGGTTATCAGGTTCAACCTTCAGGAAGATCTTAAAATGTGTCTTTGTAATATTGTATTTCATCCTTGTACTTTTTTTTAATTAACTTCTTGGGTTATGGTTGTTGTGTTGGTCCTAAAATGAGGTCGTAAGCCACTCTTTGCGTCCGTTGTGTTGGTAAACAAACCAATATATAGTGTGATCGAAAACTCATAGCCCAAACTGCACATATAGTTTGTTTGAACCAAAATTAATACAAAATCCTAATACACTTACAACCGAAAAGCTATGCTAATACCATTAAATGGTGTCCAAAGTTTCAGCGCACGGCGCTGGGAGAGTAAAGCTGTTCAAGCATGCGTGTACAACAGGTTGCATAGGAGTTAGGTGTGCGGCACTACATACCTCGATAACATGGAGCACGGCAGCAGAACATACCACAATTAATAGTAAACCACACTCCAGCCCATTTAGACATGTGAATACGTTCTGAGGATCATCATTAACGGGCCTAAATCACAGAAAGTTCTTGTCATTATTACATGTGCAGTTCCGCGCGCCTATCTCATATGCAAATTGCTGTACACGCATGCTTGAACAGCTTTGTTCTCCCGGTGCTGTACGCCGAAACTTTGGACACAATTTAATGGTATTAGCATAGTTTTCCGTACGTAAGTGTATAGGGATTTTGTATTAATTTTGGTTCAAACAATATGTGCAGTTAGGGCTATGAGTTTCCGAACAACCTGTAGTATGATATTAAGAACCTTAGTTTACAGTTAAATCAGTTACTTCAGTAAGAACACGTTAGAAAGGAAGGACCTTTTAGAAAATACAAAAATATTTTTTCAATTCAATATTTGTAATAATATAGGCCTAATACCTTAGTATATTTTTTATATAAGTATGAATAATACTAATCAAAAGTGACAGCTGCGTATCATATGTTTCAAAGTGTTAGTTAACTAAAGAAGAAATTTTGTAAATACTAGATACTGTTCTTAATACGGTGTTCCTTCTATAGATGTCATCTCGTGTATTCATACGTTAAGCCATGCATTTATAGCCACCAAATTGGACCGATATTGTTCATTTTTCCATATGTAAACTATACACTCCGATTATTTTATCAATTTTTTTATTCTAAATTTTATATTTATTTATATAATTTAAATTTATAATTTTTATATAAATATAGGTATAGTTAGAATAAAATAAAGCAAGACTAAATAAATACAAGTGGATGACAATTTCAAATGTGGATTTTTTTTTTCATATCAAGAAAAAGTATTTTAATCGTGAATATTTTGACCTAGAGATTATTATGAATCTTCACGTTTTATGTCTGAGCCCAGAATAGTAAATTTTACATTTTAATTTTGACCCTAACCCTAAAATTAAGGATAAATTACTAATGAGTGATCGTTTTGAATTATATATTTTTCGAAGATGACTCTATCGATTTTGTTTAAAATGGATATTTAAAGAATGTTGGAGCTCCCAAATAACCCTGAAAACCTGATTTCTTGGTAAAGATTAAAAAATTTGCTAAAGGGTAGTTTACCAATAAATTATTTACAAAATTTCAAAACATTTTGAAAATTGCTTCAACGATTTTGTTTAAAATGTATATCTGGCGAGTGTTTAACATCACAAAGAAAAACTGTGTACTTTTTTTTATGGAGGAAGGGGGAAGGATTCATTTGAGGGTATTTTACTGATGGCTTTTTTTAAATTTGAATATCTAAAAAAATTGCTCTAGCAGTGTGCTTCAAAATGGGCATCTCTTAGGGTTTTCTTACATTATAAATAATTTAACATATTAGTTTTTCTACAAAAAAAATAATTTTATAATAGTTTACTGATAATTGATGTATTTTGTAATTTTTTAATCCCTAAAAATTTGTTCAAAATTGGTATCGGAGGGATATTTTACATGAAAAATATATATTTATAAAATAAGTTAATTTAATGTAAGTTTACTTACGACAAAAAAAAAGTTGAAATTTTCGAAATTGACCTTGAAGATAGAGTTTAAAATGGGTGTATGGGAATAGTTTTTTGGGAGAAATAAGAATACATATTTATTTTCACAAACTACAAATAAGTCTAGGGTGGTTTATAAAAAACCTAGTTTTGAAAATATGAAATTTGTAAAAACGATTTGAACAATTAACTTATTAGTTTAAAATATATATATATACAATGTGATTAACAAAATGTTATTTTTTATAATGAGTATACAATGGGATTAACAAAATTATGTATTTGTTTTTATGAGGAAAACTTACTTAGGGCTAGTTTATTCAAAACATGTTTTTAAATATTTTCTTCCAAGTCATAATGCGCAATACAAGAAATTTAGTGTGATTGTGTCACACTATTTATTTTGAAAACATAAATATATTTTAAAGTTAGGGAAAAATATTTAAATATTTTATGAATTTTGTTGCATTCTAGAATATTTAATAATATATGTATTTATTACGTAGTAGCATAATATTATTTATTTTTGCTTGGAAAGGTTGGTAATGAGAGAAGGTAAATTACTCCAAAAAGTTTTTAAAACTTTTTTGTGTGTGTAAAAGCCTTGTATCGCAAGCAAATTTCCAGGATTTTTTTCTTTCCCTCTCGCTCGCTCTCTAAGGTTTCAACCGCGAAGTTCGAGTCAGCGCAGCGTTCAATTAGGGTAATTACAAGAGTACGGAGTCAAAAGTGGTCGACAGAGAAGTGAAGGGAAGGCGGAGAGAGGGTAGTCCACCAGGAACCCGACCCCTCCCTCTTTTTCGGCTCAAATAGAGCCCTCCATCCCTTTTCGGGACATCGTTAAATTTTAAACTTGGTTAAATATTAAGTGTTGTCGCCTCGTTTCTGTAACGGACCCTTTCTACACATTTACTTTTATCTTTGTGATAAATAAAAGATTAATTTATTTTGCAATGTTGACGATCTACTTCGAGAGGAAAGTTAAGGTGGCCATGTATCACTTGGGATTCATTTACAACGGAAAAAGGTTAATTAATTTTTGAAATTTAAAGATCCTTTGGATGTATCAAGTGAGAAAGCTCTGTCCAGTCCTTCCTAATTGTAGCCTATCCCTCTCTTGAGCTAGTCCACCTCCTTACACCCTATCCCTCTCTTGAGCTAGTCCACCTCCTTACACCCTATCCCTCTCTTGAGCTAGTCCACCTCCTTACACCCTATCCCTCTCTTGAGCTGGTCCACCTCCTTACACCCTATCCCTCTCTTGAGCTGGTCCACCTCCTTACACCCTATCCCTCTCTTGAGCTGGTCCACCTCCTTACACCCTATCCCTCTCTTGAGCTGGTCCACCTCCTTACACCCTATCCCTCTCTTGAGCTGGTCCACCTCCTTACACCCTATCCCTCTCTTGAGCTGGTCCACCTCCTTACACCCTATCCCTCTCTTGAGCTGGTCCACCTCCTTACACCCTATCCCTCTCTTGAGCTGGTCCACCTCCTTACACCCTATCCCTCTCTTGAGCTGGTCCACCTCCTTACACCCTATCCCTCTCTTGAGCTGGTCCACCTCCTTACACCCTATCCCTCTCTTGAGCTGGTCCACCTCCTTACACCCTATCCCTCTCTTGAGCTGGTCCACCTCCTTACACCCTATCCCTCTCTTGAGCTGGTCCACCTCCTTACACCCTATCCCTCTCTTGAGCTGGTCCACCTCCTTACACCCTATCCCTCTCTTGAGCTGGTCCACCTCCTTACACCCTATCCCTCTCTTGAGCTGGTCCACCTCCTTACACCCTATCCCTCTCTTGAGCTGGTCCACCTCCTTACACCCTATCCCTCTCTTGAGCTGGTCCACCTCCTTGCACCCTATCCCTCTCTTGAGCTAGTCCACCTCCTTACACCCTATCCCTCTCTTGAGCTAGTCCACCTCCTTGCACCCTATCCCTCTCTTGAGCTGGTCCACCTCCTTACACCCTATCCCTCTCTTGAACTAGTCCACCTCCTTACACCCTATTCCTATCTTGAAATAGTTCTATCCAGTCCACCTCATTAAACCCTACTCTTTCAGGTCCATTCTAATGTTATCCTTCCATCTGCGTCTAAATCTTCCCAATGATTTCTTACAATTTGGCTTCCCAGTCGTGAACAAGGTTCCAGATTCTTCCATTCTCGCTGCGTCTCCTGCCCACCGTAGCCTGGGGGATCTGACTACATCAACAATTGCTTATGATGAATACAGGGTATGTAACTCATCATTACACTAACTGCTCCACCCCCAGTATTTTCATCCCTAATTAGATCCAATATCTACCTAAGAACCTTGTTTTCGAACACCCTAAATTCTGAGTTTTATATTCCTCGAAAGCGGCCGAGATGTCACATACCACTACTGTAACTTTTATTTGTAAATTATTCATTAAGTGTATCTAAGTAAAGAGAAAGGCTTGAAAAAAACAAAGTGCACCACATTATCTTATGTTGACATATCTGAATCTATCCAAGTTTATGTTATGGATGTCGTTGAATCACCAGTCGGTGTTAAAATACTGTTTAGTAACTGTTCGACATGAATATTGTTTCTGTTTTTTTCCTCTAAATTTTAAAACAAACTTAATATTTTAAAATACCATTTAATTAATTTTTATTAAATAATTAAAGTTTACATTTGCTTCTCTCTTCAAATGAATATTTGCAATAATTAATCCATTACAGTATACTAAGTTTTCATTTAAAATAATTCTCTTAAAATCATGAAATATTATTAGACTAATGTGGCGACTCAATTAAATCTTCTTCTTTTCTGAGAACCTATTTTCTAAGAGAGTTGATAAATGGTGTTTTAAAAATAAAAGATAAAAATGGAGTAACCCCATAAAGTTAAACATTCTTGTTGGACAATTAATTGATCGAGTAACTTTATTTAACAAACCCTACATTGATATACGCTGCTGGGCTTTAGCTCAAAGGCGTGGTTTGAGCTAAGTGATTCAAGGAATGGTAATTAGGGTGCATCACCGGCTTCATTTTGTATAACCTTTCTGTAAGATCTTAATTAGATAACTCTTGGGAGCGTAATTAAATTAGTTTTTTTTATCAAGAAAGGCAAGTATCATCAGCCAGAGATAATTTAAAGGACAGTAAAGTAAGCTAACTAAGTACTTTCCATTTCTCGCGAACCCTTAGAAAGAGGAAGTATTGTGATCGTTGAAAAAGTTGTAGTCGAAATTTTGATGAATGTTGACATTTTATGACCCCTTAAAACCCAAAAAGTTGTTTTTGAGATGTCGTCTGTCTGTATCTCGGGCTAGTGCTGAAACCATTTTACTGGCCAGGGTAAAACTTGGTGTCTAGGGTTATTAAAAGTATTTATGGAATTAGCTGGCTAACCCTAAAATTAAGGGTAGTTTATTTGAGGGGAAAAATACAGCAAATAGATTTCCTCGAAATTGACTCAAACTCTTTTGATTAAAGTTTTTATCTAGTCACTGTTTAACATTTACAAACAAAATAGTGCATCTAGTTCGTTTCTCTCGGTAAAATGCTTCAATGTGGATTCACACGCTCGTAAAAAAACAAGCGCAAAACAGGAACGTGGTCACGTGAAGATCTCTAATGCAATCACAAGATTTCCGCCTCAACGGCGCGAGTTGTTCTACTAAAGTTCAACTCATCTCTACTCCCTCCGTTCTGCCTTAAATCTTCGGCGCGAGAGAACTAATCAAATCTCAAATCAGTGCGCATGCGTTGTAGAGCACGAAGCAAGCAAACAGCTTCACTGGATGTTGTGAGGATATTTGAAATAACCCGCCAATGGAAATCGTGGGAATTGCTGCGCCTCAAGGAGCAGATTCTTCTCTCCGTTTTTGCTTAGCGTGTGAATCAAGCTTTAGAGGGTATTTTACATGATTGGATATCTCCAAATTTGATCATATATCTGCAAATATTTAGTATACAAAATAATTATAATTAAAAAGTGGTAGTATTATTCAGAATATAAAAAACTTTCATTTGGAAATGTATTTTTATAATATCATTATTTTCCGAGCTACAAGCAAATACATTTTTAAAATTGAAGTCTGGAAAATGGGGAGTTGATTTTTATATAGTTAGGTGAACAGTGAAGTTTATTTTCTTTAAACACGTTTCTGTAAGAGTTTATATTATTTTGTTTACTTTATTTAGGGGCGTGTGATGCTATTTATTCCATTTTGTCTGTGCAACATTGTATATTATTTTGTTTCCCATATGTAACGAGTTTTAAGTAAGTGTCTATAGTGTTAGTTAAAGGAGTGAGAAAGTCTGTTCTACATCTTACTACCCATCCAGGCTTCATGCACTACTGCTGTGGGAATAAGGAAAGTAGAATAAATAAAAATGTACCTGCGTTCGTGTTCAGGAAGAATGTTAAACTATTTAGTATAAAACACCCACCAACACCACCACCAACAAAAACCAAGAATATACGATGCTGACATTGGGGTTGCGTACCCACAAAGGTGGTTTGTTTGAACTTAAGAGTTTTATCCCAGTCGCAATAAAGGGGAAATATGTTTTCAAGATTAAATACACTTCAACATCAATTGATTTACTTTACTTTACATCCATTACTGTTCCCAGCGTGTGGCGTGGGTCAGTTTTTTATTCAAGCCAGATATTTTCCATTACTGGCTTGCTAGGCCTGTCGTAACTTCACATGCCTTATAATTTAACTTAAGACTAGTACAGGCACAACATCCAGTCCCCGTCCGTTATGTTATCACCATGAAACCCACATTTCACCAATGATACATTTTAATTAATACTGGGAATCGAACCCGGACCCTTAACTCAGTATACAGACATGCTATCGACTGAGCTAAGGTGCCAGATAATTGATTGATTTACTTAATAATTTAACATAATAAGCACTATTTGATCCAACTGATAAAGTATGACTTGCAAACAAACTTAATGTTATATCCGACAAAGCACTCGGTGTAACGGACATCAATTTATCTATATAAAAGGTGAAACTCTTATCTTTCAAAATGATACATTTTTTGGTCATGCTGGGAATCGAACTGGAGCCCTCATAGCTCAATAGAGAAAGGCACTAACGAACATATCAAATCTTAGACAACAATAGTTATATTCATATAATTTAGTGGTGATTAATTGAATTTTATTTGATATTCTTCCTGATAAAATCTTAAATTTTTTCCCTTTGTTTTAGAATTCTTTAATTTTACAGTATTTTTCTAAATATAATGTAATGCTAGCCTATTATCAAAGTGTTTTAACTTAGGAAAAACAACTAAGTACAATAGAGGGATAATATAAATCCTGTCATGACAGATGGAAAATTTGCAATGAGAAGTAGAGTATCTACAGACGTAATTACCACTAGAACAATTGTTTTGATTTATTGTGCGTCTTTACTACATCAGTCGTAGCCTAGTTTGTGCAAAGATTAGCCAGTACTAATGTACCGCTGTCCAGGGGACGCCCGAATGTACTAATCGTACATCCTTTCCATGGAGGCTCTTTACATGTCCCGATGAGATGAGGTGATGGTGATATTGAGTATGAGGGTGATAGTGAGTATGATGGTGATAGTGTGAGGGTGATAGTGAGTATGATGGTGATAGTGTAAGGGTGATAGTGAGTATGAGAGTGTGGAACCAGTGGAAACACTTAAACCTAACATAAGCTTAATTAACCAAACCCTGGTGACTTTTGAGGTAATTCCCCTTTCGGGAAAAATACCCAAGGTACCAGATAGGAATCGAAACCTGGACCCTAAGACTCGTAGCTAAGTGAACTGACCACTACATCATGGGACCGGTTAATTAAACAATGATGACGTCATACTGACCTGATACCTCCTCTGGTAGTGTCGTAGTTCAGCTGCTTGTACTCGTGAAGCCAGTTGACCACCGATGACGTCATACTGACGTGTCGCACAATGCAGTCCAGTTGAATGGTGCTGTCTTCCTCGTAGAACTTTTCATAGACGGCCTGTCCTTGATCGTCCACAATCAGAACTTCCGGAGCTGGCGACAAAACAATGCCACCATTTTTAGTTAGTGGTGATGCGTTAGTAAATAATATTAAATATATTTATAGAGGCATGTTATGAAAACTACCCGGTTTCTAAATGGGATTTTATTCATTTTTCATTTCATTTGAGGTATTTAATGTGCACTTTCAGAATAGACTTACTATATCAGCACACGATTTATTATTATTATTATTATTATTATTATTATTATTATTATTATTTAGAGGCCCATAGACACAATGAGGTCATTAGGGCTTTAACATAATATGAATACATAGTGAAATCTCCATAAGAGAGAGTCATATCATCAAACTGTTTCTATAAAAAAAGTGAAAACACAGTATACAAATAAGAATATAAAAAGAATAGTTCTCAATAGGAGAAATTACCCATTTGAGACAGTCAATAGGAGTGTTCAAATGGGCTCATAGTACAAATTGAGTGAAACGCCTGCTAAAAAAAACCACAGGTGTATCACTCTAATAAAAAGACAAAACAAACATATTAATACGATATGTAAGTTAAAAAGACAAAACAAACATGTTAGAATAATAATCTGTTATAAAGACAAAACAAACATGTTAAAGTATACTAAAATTGTTAAAACGACTAAACAAACATGCATTAAAGTATACTAAAATGTTAAAAAGGGCTCAAAATGCGATAAAATCCAAATGAGTCACTTTACGAAAGTGACTAAAATGGTTCTAAAAAGATTCGCCTGGCTTATAAAATGGAGTAAGCAAATAACTCCTTCTACACTGTAACGTAGTAAAAAAAAGGTCACCTTTAAAATTAAGAACCAGGTGAATAGGGGCATATTTGCGACACTCCACCAAAATATGGTACGCACTAAGGGGAGCATCGCAAAATTCACACACTGGAGGTTGATCCCCTCTTAATAAAAATCCGTGGGTTGGAAATGTATGCCTGACGTGGAGTCTCGTCACGATGACCTCCCCTCTTCTAGAATTTTGTATAGAAGAGGGCCACAGTGACACACAGTCCCTGATGGACCGCAGCTTGCTCTGAGCAAGGGTTGAAACCCACTGCTCGTGCCAGGTGTGTAAGATCCCACGCTGAACATTACCCTTTATATCTAAAAACATGACACCCAGACTCGCCTCTGGAGGCAGTCGTGCTACCCCCTTGGCCACCTGGTCTGCCAGTTCATTTCCTGAAAGACCAGCGTGACCAGGAATCCAGCAAAAGGCGAGCCGGGTGCTTAGTGAATCAATTTTAAAATTTTGCTCATGTATCATCTGCACGAGGGGATTTCAGGAGTAGAGAGTGGACAATGCCAACAAAGCACTCATGGAATCCGTGCAGATGAGAACATAATGGTGACACTTACGATAAACAAAACATAAAGATATAAAATTGGCGTATGATTACACCGTAAAAACACTGGATTCACCAGGTGAACCATATTTAAAATTGTTTCCCTCCACAACAAAGGTGCATCCCACAGAGGCCCCACACTTTGAACCATCCGTGTGTATACGCTTAAAGCCCTTAAAGCGAGGGGAGAGGAGCTTGTTAAAGGTCCTCTCATATATAATAGGCGGAGTGGTCAATATAGGGAGCTTGGCAAGATCAAAATGGCATTGAGGCAGGCCTACCTTCCAGGGATAAACTCGACCTGGAGTTGTGGGGATAGCCTTTGGTGTAACTATCCCACACGTGTCGCAAACCGATATTATCCGGATCCCCACCAGCCTTGCACTACCCCATTTGGTTTCACACAAGACACGGTTGGGTGGATGGAGCACAGGACGGTAGGAAACATGCTTTGGCATACAATGTAGTTTCGACAAGTAATCTGTGAGCAGATAGGACCACCGATAAGAAAGAGGGGGCTCACCAGCGTCGGCACAGATGCTGACAACTGGACTGGTACGAAAAGCACCAGTAGCCAGTCGTATGCCAGCATGGTGGACACTATCATAACATCTTTAACGCCGAAGGTCTGGCCGAACCATACACAAAGCTGCCGTAGTCAAGCTTGGATCTCACCAAGGCCCTATAGAGACGCATCAAAGTTTCCCTATCAGCACTCCAAGAGCGAACACTAACCACTTTAAGCAGATTGAGTGCTTTTACACACCTCGCCTTCAGGTTTTTGATGTGGGGGATTCACGTTAATTTAAAATCAAATAAAAGTATCAGAAACCTTACGGTCTCTGAGACTGTTAAAACAACGTGGTTCATTAAAAATTGGGGCTGGCTGTATTCCACGTAATCTATGGAAGTTGACGACCACTGTCTTGGCTGCGGAGAAGCGAAAGCCATTACGCGATGCCCACATTCATATATTGTTTACAGAAAGTTTAATCTGCCGTTTAGCCCTGTGAAGACTCGATGAACTGCAATAAATTGCGTAGTCATCCACAAAAAGACATGAACGGACAGGTAAGTGCACGTTGTCCGCAATTCTATTTATTCCAATAGCAAACAACGTACAGCTTAAAATACTACCTTGAGGCACCCAATTTCCTTGAATAAAATCATAGGATAAGTTGTTATTCAACCTTATCAGGAAGTGTCTATCTGGCATAAATTTATCAATAAAAACGGGGAAGTTCCCTCGGAACCCCCAATTCAAAAGGGTCTTTAAAATGCCGTATTACCAGGTGGTGTCGTATGCCTTCTCCAAATCAAAAAAGACAGCCAAAAGATGCTGTTTGTGGAGAAAGGCATCACGAACAACCACCTCAAGACGGATGAGATGATCCACCGTGGATCGGCTAAGGCGAAAACCACATTGAATATCGGATAGCAGATTGCGGGATTCTAAATATCATGTTAATCGTTTATTGATCATTTTTCAAGTATTTTGCATACATAACTAGTTAAAGCTATCAGTCTATAGCTAGTTGGCTCTAATTTATCCTTGCCACTTTTATGTATAGGGATAACGATTTCTTGCTTCCACGGTGTTGGGAACTGACGAGATTCCCAAACACTATTGTAGAGGTCTAAGAGAATCGCCCATCCAGCAGGGGGTAGCTGGCGCAACATTTCATAATGAAGATCATCAGGGCCGGAGGCTGTGCTGCCCGCCTGGGACAGGGCATAGGTCAGTTCATCCATAGTAAGGAGGGAGATGTAGACCTCCCCCTCGACTCTGACCAAAGTCAATAGTATGGTGCTCGATGCTCCGCTTATGCACCACGAACTCGTTAAAGTAGCTTGCATTGTTGGATGTGGTGGCGAACATCAAGCCCAAATCATTGACGGCCTCCACAGGGGAAGACAAAAGCGAACCGTTAGACATAAGGGCAGGTATATTATTTATTGAGTTCTTGCTACCACGTAATTTACGAATACTATCCCAAAACTTAGTTGTGGGAGTAGAAATTGTAAGGTTAGATATAAACGGTCTCCAAGACTCTCTTCTACTTTCTCG
>CABFWB010006556.1:9242-32132 GCA_902151455.1 Timema bartmani
AAGCGAGAGCTCTCAGTTGTTCAAGTTTCAGATACACAATACAAGCAAGAGAGAGCTCTCAGTTGTTCAAGTTTCAGATACACAATACTAGAAAGCGAGAGCTCTCAGTTGTTCAAGTTTCAGATAAACAATACAAGCAAGTGAGAGCTCTCAGTTGTAAAATTTCAGATACAGAGAACAGGGAGAACTCTCAATTGTTTTCCACAGTGACTTACTAACAATCCAGGCAATCCTTTTCTAAACTTACTCAAGGGGGTTGGAAGGAGAAAGGTATAATTTACTTGAAATGTATCCACATTTTCATTGAAAAAATGGAAAACCATTTAGGTAAATAATCACGCTCAGTATACCGAGCTCAGATTCGAGCCTCGAACTCCCCATCACCCAACCAAACAAACTCTATTTTTGTTTTAGTGTCTGTCTATATAGTTAAACATACCAAAACCATTTAATTTATATTTAATTTGAAGTTTAATACCACGCTAAATATAATTATCTAAAAAACATAAATATTTAAGTGAATTCAAGAGGGTCTCAAAAGTTATAGTGTTTATTTGAACAACTTTGTGTGGGTTGAAACCTTATATTAATAAAGTTATTAAAATGTTTGAGGAACATTTGTAACCAACAAATTGGGAAGTTAATGAAGTAATTTTAGCAAGAGTGAGTAATTTCTTTTTTATAAACCCAGGAAGTCTATTTTATGATTTTAACATAACGTTTGCGTTTCCAAATTTAATATGCATCACTGGTTGTTACAATACTCTATGGAACTCATAGCTAGTGTTTATAAAACATCACCTAATTAGAGAGCTAGCCATTAATGATATTCGAATCTATGTGACCTTCGTTTCGCTTTCATAAATTTAAATATTAGAAGAATATAGGTTATAGAACACAAAAATGTAACTTACACACAGTAAAACGAATGATGGTTGCGTGACAAAAATCAACATCAGAACGAATTAAGGTAAAATACTAAGTTAACCATAAAGGGCTCTTCCGAAGAAACTGATGAAATGCTACATTTGGAGCATCGTGCTGTATGGAGCAGAAACTTGGAGTCTTAGGAAGATGGAAAAGACATATTTGGAGAGCTTTGAAATGTAGTGTTGGAGAAGACCTGAGAAAATAAGGTGGACCCACAAGGTGACAAATGAAGTCTTAAGAAGAGTGGGTAAGAAGAGAAACTATTTTGGATGCGATTCTTCGGTGTAAAGCAAACTGGATCGGACACATACCTAGGAGGATATGTCTTCTGCCCGAAGTCGTAGAAGGAAAGGTTGAGGGAAAGAGGAACTTGGGAAGAAAGAAGATTCAAATTCTAGATGATTTGAAGGCCAAAAGAAAATTCTGGTAGCTGAAGGAGGACAGGGCGTATTGTAACCACCTTTTTTTTGCATGGAAGCGTGAGAAATAACATTCAGGGAGTTACAAGAGAATGACGGTATATTTTATTAGACAGAAGAGAAATGGTTGAAACACAATAACCAATTATAAATATAGTAATATTGCTTAAGGTGTGTAAAGTTGAAGATTTTGGTGTTAAACATAATATATCATAAAATATGAAAATCGACTAGAATGCTCAAAGTCAGAGACTTTAATATTAAGCACAGTACTTCATGAATATGAAAATTTACTAGAATGTTCAAAGACATAGATTTTAATATTAAACATAATATTTCATGAATATGAAAATTGACAAGAATGTTCAAAGTCAGAGACTTTAGTATTGAATAAAGCAATCCCATAAATATATAAATTTACAAAGTGTCCAAAGCCAAAAACGTTAATAATAATAAATAAGAAGATGCCATAAATATATGAAGTTTACTAGAAAACCCAATGTCAAGGATATTAATATCAAACAAGGACATATATATATATATATATATATATATATATATATTCAAGATAAATACATTAATATCAAATGAGCGCGCCAATAATGGCATCAATATTCTGGGAACTATAACAACAAAAGATCCCAAGATCACACAGCAAATTCATAACAAAGTTCCCCCACCTCTCGTGCAAATACTCCGTTCAATGACGTATTAGAGACGCGTGGTATGAAGTAAAACATCAATAACTATCTTACTACTACTAATAAGCTCACGTGCATCTTAATGTTAATAGAACAGCGTCGAATATAAGTGCTCTGTCTAACATTGAATCCCAAAGAGACAGTCATAAAAAAACCATACAAATTAGTGGTGGTCAGCTTCCCTTTAAACCGATTAAGGCAGCCAAGGTAACCATAGTTACATACATAATGTCAACAATTAAGTGAGCGCTTCTCATTTAATAATAAAAGATAACATATGAAATCAAATTTAATATCCCTAAAATATGTTCCCCAGCTAATGATGCAAGCAATTATTCAGAAAGGCGGTAATAGTGCAACCCAAGGTTAGCAGCCTGGCGGTAAAAATAGAAAGAAGGTTCACACTTGAACAAAGATTAAGTTTCCCAGTAAAGTTAAATAGAATGAGAACACGGCTACAGATTAAACACGTCGATACCCAAAAGAAACCCATCCCATAGTTGACAATCAAAATTTATGAATCCGAATCAATAATTTTGAAGAGATCCCCAAATATTAAACTGAAATGGAATTTTGATGAATATAACTAAGTCTTAGCTTAATTTTCCGCTCTCACCTTTAGTAATCCTATGATACAATGAGTGCTGATACAAACGAAACATCACAATATATAGTGAGCACACAAACTGACATGCCCACAGAGAGTAGGGGAATAAGAGGGGGAAAGGAGGGGAAAGTGGAGTGGAAGGGACGAGACCGGACAGTGCGGGGAAAAATCACGGACACCCTGGAAACTAGTAAAAATCGCTGGAATAGTCCAGGTGGCGGAAATGATAGCTAGACGCGCGGAGTCGTCTTCGTTTGTTTTTTCCTGGGAGTTGCTTTCTTCTTGAGCAGAGTGTTGAATCACACCTCCGTTCAGTCCGTGGAATTGTGAGTTAGAGAGAGGAGGTCACGGCACATGTGCACTGGAGTTAGAGTTCAACAGGGTAGAGGGTGAGTAGCCTCCCATTTGATCGAACTTGTTACTTGTAACTTGCTAACATATTAGCGGTCTAATTTAACTGGCCAAAAGAATAGACCTGTCGTAAGACAGAACACCTAATAATAGTAATAATAATAATAATAATAATAATAATAATAATAATAATGTAACAATGTTTAAATATACATTTCCTTTACACTTTTTGTTTTTAAAGTGTCCAACTGTTTATCTCGTAGCCTATGAAAGATACGAAAATCTATGGCCTTTGGCTTAGTGACCCTGGGCACGGGACGATTCTTGGATTGTTCAATGTTAGAGCATTGGCGTAGTAAGCCAAAGGTCCCGGATTCGATTCCCATGTCCAGGTGTCATTTTTCAATTTTCAGAATATGATATCTAGATGGAGTAATCCTCACTAAAAGCATAAAATAATAGCTTTGGCTATTTGATTTTTAATCTTGTTTAGTCTAGTTTGGTGGTGACGAGAAGGCCGGGCTTCTAACTCCTGTTAAAGGTTTGGAGTTCATCTCTTAAGTAGTTTCCCATTCTCCTTCCACTTGAAATTGTGTAAGCATTCCCTGTCATTTAGTAAAATTAAGTATGTATAACTGGAATTGGTGATTTATTTTTACACGTCTTACTACCTTCTCAGGCTATCAACACTTTAGGCTTATAGAGTAACGATAAGGAAGTTATAACTTAAAGAAAATGTAACATAAATTGAGTGAGTAGAGTATGGGAAATAATTTTGGAAAATTCATTCTCAGTACACATCGTTGGAGTTCGAACCCCTCTCTTTTCCTCATCGGAAAACCCAATAAAATTATTTCTCTCAATTTATCTTCCTCTCATGGACGTAGGACGAATTTAATTGATTTTTTTAGGGGGAACGTAGAGTCGAAGTGTGAGGTGTGTGCTCGAAATTGCATGTTTTATTTGTTATTTTAGTAAGACTTACTATTAACTCTGAAAAATAAGATTTTTTTTATAATTGTTTATTTGATTGGCACAGGAATTGCAAATTGTAAAACAAGTCAAACATTTCAAAGGGGTATAAAATTATTATTTGTATTTTTCTTTATTAAGTGGCTCAAACATTAAGTAACTTAACAACTTATGCTATGAAAATCTTGTAAAAGAACATCTTCCATACGCAGCCTTAAATAAGAAAATTCTCTTGTCTTGATTTAATGGTTGAAAATCGCCTTACGACTTTAAAAAGTTTCCACAGTGCACGCTGAGAAGTACAAGCCTGGCCAAACTATTATTTCCAGAGTGTTTCTTACATACGACTTTAACTGTGTCAATTCTACCTTACACTCTTGACGGAATGTACATAACATAATTATTAACATTATATAAAGGAGTGGTTCTTAAACTTTTATAACTCGCAGCCACTAAAAATCCTAAAATATTTTTCCAGCACCCCCTGTTTTTACTAGAATATTAATCATTTAGATTTATTCTAAAATAGTAGCTATTACTAGTAGCTAGTACTGATTATAAAAAACAAACAAACAAATAAATAACAGAAACAAACTTACCTAAATGTTTTTAATTGGACCTCTGCTGTAGAACACGTTCCACTAATTTGTTTATTCTTTTTTCTAATGTATTACTTAGTGCTATTCTCATGCAGGATTCGATTTGGAGTCGATCTCGCTGCTTTGTTTTAATATTTACCATTGTGGAAAGTTAATTTTCACATAAATAAGTAGAACTAAAGCACAGAAAATTTTGAATGGCAATGGTAAACAGATGGGGATTATTTTTATTATCAAATATCTATATTATCCGTGCTTCCTCTCCCATACCCCGGAAAATCGAGAGTTTACTGTACTCACATGCTTACGATCATCGAATTCTTTCTTCCAAAACATAAAATTTTAAGATAATTGATTTCAGTAGTAAGCAAATAACTTTTTTAATTATTCTTCCAAGGCCCCCAAAAAGTTTTGCAGCCCCCGGTTAAGAATTGCTGATTTAGATTACTGAGTATTTTTTGAATGGAGAGAGTAAGATCTATTATTCACAAAACTATTCGTTCTCTAGTAGAAAAAACCCACTTGGAAGCCATCTTGTTTCTTACAAGGCTGTCTTAGCTTTTAGTAACTTACTTATTAGTTTGCCCTCTACCTTTCATAAATGATTAAAACTTAATGAAATTGCCAGAGCTATTTTTGTAAAATATAAATAATTGTGTATTTATATCTCACATATCTTTGTATTAGTCTAGGTGTCCATTATAAAAGTTACACTTTTAAACAAAAAATACGAAAATATATGTTTAAATGTTAATACACATAGTTTGCATGTATTAAAAATATCAATCTAGATTTTAACATAAGTCTCTCAAGTAGATTATTCTGACCATTTTGTAATGGATTTAGTTCAAAAAGTAGGTTATTATAAATTACTAGTTTTATTTGAATAATGTTTTAATAATGATTACTCGAATTTAAAATTGATGTACTAAGACACAAAATTGTGATCAAGTGTAAAATTTGCATCAATTTTATAAACTAATCATCTTAATGCCGCTTGCTTAACATCGTGTCAAATTGAGGTTTAATCCAGTTAATTCGTTTGTAAAGCAATCGTACTTTTTACAAGCTGTTGAGTATAACGTTTTTTGAAACTTTAGCGTGAATTTGAATTAGTTGCTTACTCATCTTTTAGTCTATTTGGTAGACTTTATCGAATCATTCGCTAATCTACTTCAGTGCTTAGCTCCAGATAGCAAAGTGAAAACACCTCTTTGCACATCAAATTGAGGCCCTGAGGTGATTCATACGAATAGACGTGATTAAGGATTCCATCAGACAACAAAGGAAAAAGTGATCACTACAAAATGAAATCAGATAAGCTTGGGGTAACCGAAATGTATTCACAAAACTGTTTATGCATCAAAAAGTCTAAACATAGTGGTACTAATCCAACCCTTATGATATGAAAGTCAGAAATTATTTAACTTACATGCTCAACAATTTAATACTAGTCTAGGTTATTGAATATTAAAGTGTTAATACATACACATTTATTGATTTAACAAACATTTGACCCCGGTTCAGTGGCCGAATAGTCTAAAGCGTCACTCTCGTGTTAGATGGCATGAGGTTAGAATCCCGGTCAAGTCTGCTGAGGGTAGTTTTTCCTAAATTGTTTATCACTCTCCTTCCACGCAAATGCGGGTAGATTACTTCGAAAATGCTTCCTTCCTCATACTTAGACTACCATAATAATTATCATATACCCGCCTCAGTGGCGTAGTTGGCTAACGCGCTAGAGTGTGTAGATCCAGACTGCCGAGGACGGGGAGATTGAGGTTTGAATCTCGTTCGGTGAACTGGAGTGGTTTTTCCTAAATGGTTTTCCACTCTCCCACCACGCAAATGTGGGTTCACTTCCTATAAATTGAACCCCCCCCCCAGTTCCTAGCCCATTAGCATAATTAGTACTTAAGCGTATAACCTGAAAAGGTAGTAAAACGCGGTGATAAAAAACATGTATGGATCTAGATAAAGGGAATAAGCCTCGTTCTTGCTTCACTATGTTTATATTTTATTGTTTAGTTTACCTTGCTTATATGAGATACCTTTTGTATGATAATATGATAGGCCAAAGTGTATCCCATCAAGGTAAGACCTTAGATTTCACTGTTTATCAATTTGATAAGGTACTGTACAGTTCTCAAATATAGGGATGTTTAATTTTTTACATTAGGTTCATCTCACCTCTAGTGACTTTCTTTCTTTTATTTTATTTAGTTTGATAATACTCTTTTTCTATTTGAAATAAAGATATGAACATGCATTTATGATATAGCTAATTTTATTATATTTTATAAAATAATGTACATTAACTAATTAAATTTCACACATCTTAACAAAAAAATATTTTATCTAAATTTAAAAATTACACCTGGACATGGGCTTAGACAAAGGTCCCAGGTTCTATTTTCATATCCAGATGTCATTTATCACTTTAAAGAATATGACAGATATATGCGTTTATAAACGTAATCATCAAATATAACAGCTTGGCTATTTAGAAAAAAAAAATTTTTAAAAGAAAAGTTCCATGGCGACAGAACGACCCTATATAAACACATACATACACACACCATAATATGGGACTATCTGATTAAATATAGTACTACCTGCAAAGCCTACATCACAGGACTAGCTAACTTAAAATGGGATAAGGGTCTATATGATTACTATTAAATACCTTTATCTAATCTACCGCTGGTAAGGAGTTCACGTACATTTGTAAGTGCGGAAATTATTGACACACTAATTAGAAATCCCTGATTCGATTCCTTTAGCTAGCTGATTTTTTTAAGAATAGTATTGTTTAAGATGCCATTTTATTTTATTACTAAATATCATTCCGAAAAAATTTTGTTTCACACATTTTAAAATTTAAAAAAAATCAAGCATTGATTTTTTTTTTTTACAATTTATGTATGTTAATAATGAAAGGTTGTTCAAGTGGTGACATTAAAATGTGGAATCTACTGTTCTATTCCAATAGAGTATCCTGAAACCATATCTGTAAAATTAGCTTTCATTATGTTAGTTATATATTTTTAATTAAATGCTTTAATTCAAAAAAGAGGAAACCCATAAATATGTGATGCTTTTACAACTGATAGATTTATTTCGTTAATTTTTTTATAGTGAAACTCTGATCAATTAAATCTAAAATGTTGTAGATTAGTCATACTCTACTTAGCAGAGTAATGCCATTTTGTTTTATTAAAACCATTCACTGCTGACAAATAAAGGCAATCATTTGTTAGGGATAGTGAGGTTTTCCATAAAAAGTTTATTTCTGTCCTATGTATATTTATGGAGCTATATTTTCATTGATTGAAAGTTATTTTGATTATACATGAAATATAAATGTTAAATATTAATTTTCCTGTGGTGGGTTTTACAGTAAATTCATTCGGGGAAGAAAATTAAAAATGACATTAAATTTTATGAACTTGTACTAGAACCCAATGTGTAATTGACAAATGTTCAGACAAATTGCGGTTTGTTTTCACTTGCTACCCTGTATCAGTATTCATAAATGTTCATACATAATAAATACTTTTATTATTCATATCTTGAAATTATCCTAAATATTTGTTATGTGGGCTCATTAAACAAAGCACAGTATAGTTTTAAATTAACTATCGTCTTTTAGCCCTAAAAACTTGCATTGCAACAATCTCCTATTATAAGCTGTGATTGAAACTTTGGAGAAATATCTGTTTTATGTTAATTAGATTTAGACAAAGATGAATCTTATATTTATAGACTAAAAAAAAAGTTTCAACAGAACTGTACAACCTTTCTCATATAGTGCCTTATAGCTTGGAACCTTATGTTTAAAAATAAGTTTTCGGTAAACTGTACCGTCTTTTACCTCCACCTAGTCAATACCATGGAAGCGTGTCAGAGGGTAAAAGAAATACAAGAAATAATGTTGACAGTTTATTTAGTATATCAAAATAGAGTAATGTACAGAATCAGAGGACCAAAAGGGCCCGGAACATTCATAACAGAAATGACTCCGTGGAGCATACGACCTAAAGGTCACCAAGTTAAATTTAGATTTAAAGATTAGTTCATAATTCATCAAAGTTACCCAGTTCATTCGTATGGTTCGTGGATAACATCTATATTGTGAGAGTCTAATAAGTAGGATGCTCGTCCTGGCTCCAGCAGCCTAAGCTAGTCTTAACTATATATTCTCCTTCCACCATATAATCAACATAAGTCTCAACAGACTATAGGCAACATCTCTGTATACTTTGCCAAAATAAAGTTTGTCCCATTTGAACGCAATTTGCAAACTTCCTATCACCTTGCATTACAGAGTAAAATCTTTATACATACAACCATATTTAAATATCATAAGCTAGAAATTTTATTATCTTAATATTTGCTTGCACAAGTTTATAAGACTCACGTTAAAGTCAAACCTACTACACATTTCTGTCACTAATCCTACCAGAGTTTCTGAAAGAAGAATCCTATAAAACATTTAAAATGTACATGGTGTCTGGTACACAACTACCCTACTCATTTGATATTTACAATTAATCTCTTCATAATTTATATTTAACATTGAGCCGTGCTCCCAGGCTAAACCTCAGAAATGTAACAACAAGGTATGCTAACCGTCAGATGTGCCATAATGGGCTGTTCCCATTAACTAAATCTAATCAAGTCTTTCAATATTAATTTCATTTTAAACCTATGCTAACATTACGTAGCCCAAGGGTATACGTGCCTAACATATAACGTACATTAAGAACCTAAACTTAAGTATCATATAAACATACTGTTTAACCCTCTGGTTGAAAGTACCCCAAGTTCGACTAATTAAGGTAAGAGAGTACATAGCACTCAAAGTGCGCCAAAGGAATTTAAAGTTAATCTCAACGAGTCGTGGTTACGCCACTTAAAACTCATCAACAATGAAGCAATCGAAATCAATCGAAGTTAAGTCTAACAGTGAATTTGGAAAATAGTTCCCCCCCCATAATAACGCCGAAAAAGAATTTAGAAAAGTAAATAAATATTCCCAGAAGAGACGTTTAACAACGCTCTCACCTTAATGAAGCCTGCGATGTAATTAGTAAAGATTTGAAACATACAATCTGTTATATACGATTTGCCAGCGTCGATTCTGACCTCAGAGAGGGGAAATCGGAGGGGAGAGGGAAACAAAAGAAAGGACACGAGTAGCGCTCCGGTGGGAAAAGGGGGCAACTCTGGTAACATAAAGATAGCGCTGTTAGCATTTAATTAGAACAACCGGAAACTGGTTGAGTCAAGTTTGCTGATTTCTTCTTCGTGGTGGGCGGGGCCTTGACCGCCGATGGAGTGAAGTCAGCTGGCCCGCCTTCACTTGGTGTCGGGATATTCTTGTGTGTGTACGCGAGCATGATGAGTGGTTGGACGGGCCGTTCGGAGGGCAGTTTGGTGAGTTGAGGCCCATTATACTTGGCGTTGAGTCGGTTGAGCTCGTATTTGTTGGTAACATCGTTACAAAACTAACCTTAAATAAGTTTTTCACTGAAAAACAGACATAACATCTTGTTTATCACAGTAAACACTCCTCATATATAGAATTTAAACAAGTTGTTGGACCATCTAAAACCATTCAATTATTTATAGAACTATTATTATTAAAAAAAGTATATTCTAATTTATCATTAAAAACATTCTTAGAAACCCATTTTGGACTAAATTTTAGAAGTCATTTTAGAAAAATCTCTAATTTTCTAATTTTTTCATCAGCAAGCCACACTTAAATTAAATTATTTTATAAAAATCAACAAACAGTGCTATTTATAATTTAAAATAGACTATAAACACGCATTTTAAACCAGATAGTTAGTTATTTAAACGGTTTAAAAATTTTCAAAAAGCCAATAATCACTAAATTACTAATATATAAATGTATTTAAGAAAAATAATTTTATAAAATGACATATAATTTAAAAAACTACACAGATACCCATTTTTAACCAAATATTTACAGCGATAAATAATCAAAATATTCTAGTTTTAAAATAAATCAGTCATCAGTAATCTACTCTAAACGAACTTTTCCTCGAAAAAAATTATATAGTTTTATTTTTAACTTCAAACACTCCCCAAAATTTTAAACAAAATCATTAAAGGTATTTTCAAAATATATATAGAATTTTTTTAAGTCACTCATCATTAAAATGCCAATTAACGATTTTTTTCTACCCCTGATCAAAGTATACAATGTTATTTGTCAGGTTGGACAAATTTGTTTCAAGCAAAGCAGTTAAAGCTACTTTCGAAAAATTTGGAATTAAAAAATCCCTCGGGATTATTTTTTTATTTTGACCCTACCCTCAAATTTAGGGTAGTTTACTGATGAATGATTTAATTTTTTTTCGAAAATGACTTAAACGCTTTTGTTTAAAATGAATATCTAGGGAGTGTTTTGCTTACTAAAATTAATAGCTATTTATATTTAGTTTTTTCCTGAAAATTTGTTAAAGGGTATTTTAATGATGAGTCGCTTAAACTAGAAATATCTTGAAGATTGCACCTACAATTTTGTTTAAGATGTGTATCTTGAGAGTGTTTTGAAATGACAATTAAAATTGTATACTATTTTTTTGGGAGAAAATTAATTTGAGGGTAGTTTACTGTTGACTTATTTAAAAAATTTAATACTAAATAAATGGCTCTAGTTATTTGGTTCAAAATGGGTGTTTGCTAAATTTTTACATTATATATTCAGTGATTTAAGGTACAGCTGGGTTAATGTTTGTGTTTCTGAGTCAAGATTAATCCCAATAACATCTGTTAGAAATATATATAAATTGAAAATGTATTATTTATGTGCTACTGATTTTGAAATGTTTTGGCAGTTGTTTGTTTATTTTTCTATGGACTATATATACGTCTATAAAATCAGTCAACGCGTTTACTGTGTATATAAATCTGCAGAAAAACAAAAAAACAACTGCCAAAACATTTCAAAATCAGGAGCACATAAATATTACATTTTCAATTAATTTATTTAGATATCAAAATATATCTTAGTATCCCAAAAATCCCAAGAATCATCTAATATTCGTGAATATGAGTTAGATAAATTTAGTATTTAAAATGTTTTATTTGTTGGGATTAAATTTTTAGAAATAAGTACAAATGTAATTAATACAAGACTTCTGAAATTACTAAATATTACTATAAAATATAATTAATACAGGACTTCTGAAATTACTAAATATTATTATAAAATATAATCAAGTAAGCGAAAAGAGGATTTATTTTTTATAAGTTTATTTACAGATAAAATTATAATACATAGAAAATTATGTTTTAAGCTCCACATTATACAGCCGTTAATATACAAAATACAGGATTAAATTAATTAATTTATTAGGATTGCTTTTTATTCACCCGGATTATATGTTTGATTTTACAGTTTAAAATAAATCACTTGACTGTTTTTATAGCTTGCCTGCATAACTATAATGGCGTTGGTCAGCCTTAAGCATATGAGAGCGAAGTAAAGTGGAGAATAAATGAAAAGAAATGTACCAACATTTGTCTGGAAGGAGAAACTGAAACAATTAACTGGATGATTAAATCTAGTTTCAGTAGATTGGTATCAGGCTCTTAGAATTACTTTATCAGATATAATTAATGGCACTCTAAGACCTAAATCATTGTATCAGCACACAACTAACAAACTAACAAAACTTGAGAACAGGCACAACAACCAGTCCTACTACCTTTAATTCATCCCCGTGAGTTTTGTTTTATTACTACGTCCAACACAAATGTCTAGGGTATAGCGATGAGGAAGGTGTTTTATAAGAAATGCACCCTCATTAACATGGAGAGTGAGGTGGTGGAGGGGAAAGGAGTTTGTTCTCCCAGTGTTCCTGTTCAGAAGTCGAGACTTCACTGGAAATACACTCTTATTTTGAACTGGACCCCTTACACTACATAATCACCATTGCTTGGACCATAAAATTGAGAACCCCAATTTCATAATAGATGATATGTTTGTCCATCGAACCCAGGACTCTTGGTTCAGTAGGCAGAATGCTACGGACTATGACAAGGGCGGTCGTTCGAGTCAGGTATCTACGGTCATTGCTTAACCCGCATTGGTGGTCACATGGTATATGGCATCAGTCTTGCTACTGGCAGCGGATGTCGAAGTTTTAATCTCAGGTGGGTGCACTGGATAAAGTTTTCCATATGCGACTCATCCCTGAAATCTCCCCATTCCTTCTACACGCTGATGCGGGTGCACGTCTGATCCCTGAGTTGTATTAAAGTTAAACTTAATAATTACAAACTAATATCTAACCAAAATACATTCGTTAAATTTAAAGTAGGTGCAGTATAACTCAAATTATACGAATTAATTCTTGAAAAAGATGGTTCGGATGGATCAAATAGGAAAAATAAAACCCATTCTCGTGTATGACCTGGATACATGACAGGATTACTGATCACATGATCTGACTCAAGGTGGTGATGGGAGATTTCGGCAGACACCGAGCCCGCATCAGTTTGTTACGGTGATAAGGTTGATTGGCAATTTGAATAATAGTAGCTCCATTGTGCATGAAAACAAGAGCAAAGCAACATTTTTTAATGATGCAGATGGTTTTTGAGTTAACAAGGGGGTAGTTTCAGTACTGGCTTTAAGAGGCTATGTCGATTATAACCAAAGGAAAAGTATAAGGCAGTTTAAGGCAGTCAACGACTTCTATAACCCGATTTAATTGCAATAGCTTTCTCATAGGACTTCATTCTTACCAGAACCATACCACTTAGTAGTATTCTGGTAGAGGAGATGCCTACCAGATGGTTATTAGTAACAAAATCGGTCCATACCCTGGCTGACCTTGAAAATAACTACTGGCTTCCAAAGGCCCAAATACCTCTCTTCACTCAACTCTAATAATAATTTCACCACTCGTTAGCACGATAACTCAACTTTATTTATTCCTCTTCATAGTTCCAATCACTTCCAAAAATTATTTCACTGTTTCAGCCTCTCGTTGATTAGAATTTAATATTTTCAGGCAAGGCCGTAGCCAGCCAATAATTTCAGGGGGGGTTTGGTGAGCCCATCCTCCAATTGACGGAGGCTAGAAAAAATTATAAATAAAAAACTGTTCTAGAAGCTATCTGAAGTGTTTTTTTTATGGCAACACAGTTTTCTGGTTCAGAGTAAAACTTGCAAATAATCTGTGTGTGGGAGCTCAGTCGCTAGAGTGAGGAATGTGAGGCTTGTATGCTATTTCTTGGTTTGTGGTTGTGCTTGTGTGTTAGATTCACAAATAGCTCTTACTACACACGCTTTAACAATATTTTTACTGCACTCATATGTAACGTCATAATGTTTGTATTACGATATTATTCTTGTTATGTCACTTATTTTTATGAATATAATTTGCTTAGCTACAATCTTAACTAATTTAATTTTTAACTTTGGTAGAGTATAGGGGAAGGCCAACGTCTTAACTTCACCTTTAAAGCTGTATTACTTAATTTTAATTTTAACTTTTTATGAAACACATCAAAAATTGCCCTTAAATAAGATAGACACACCTAATGAAGGATTTTTTTTTCCAGAATATTATCTGGTCTGGGTTCGAACTATACGTCTCGGATGGAAATAACTTCGTTATAATACATCGGTTTCTATCTGTCAAATGCAACCACTAAAACACATACAAGTATCACATTGTCATGCTTGTAGGATTTTATTTGAACTTTGTTTAATAATATTGATGAAAAATGTTTGTTAAAAAATATTCTGATCGATCACTTAAAATCACGTATAGTTTCTTTTTGCTTGAAAGAAAAAAATAATATGGCTCTCAAAAACTCGATACCTTAAGCCTTAAAGATGTTATAGTCCTGTAAAGAAAATGAACCTACATTATGTCTCCGCACTGTCTTTTGCATAGATAATCTCCAGTTTAAAAAATATTACCGGCAACATTAAAATTTATACTAGACTAAGTTGAGAATATAATAAATTACATTAAGTTAAGACATTTAAAAGCACACCTTTAAAAAAAATGACGAATCTTTGCTTTTACACACTTAATAAAATGCTTATCCAGGGGTAAAGTGCTATGCCCATTTTATAGCTTATGAACGAATTATTGGCCTTTCTTTGAAATGAAGGTACTGATGCGTTTGTAAAAATATGTATTCAAAATTATATTTGGTGTGCTAAAATGGCATATCCAGCCGAAATTTTTCATTACTTAGACAGCGTTAATACAAGTTTAAAAGGGAAAAATGAAAACATGTTGACATCTACCGAAAAAGTGTCATATTTTCAGAAAAATAAATAAATATCTCTTTGTAAAAATCAAGTATCAGAAAAAAATTCAGTAGATATGTTTCCTACGCTCTATAATAAAAATATCAAGGGAATTATTTTCATTATAACAAAACATTTAACAACATTGAAAGAAAATATTTCAAGTTACTTTCCTTCCTTAAATACAGACAATTATGATTGGATATGAAATATATTTGGCACAGTTGATACATAAAGTTGTGAATTTTCGTTACAGGAAGAACAATAGGTTACACTGTCAATGGGTCGTACTCTAAAAATAAAATTCTCTGAAATAACTCTTAAGGAATTTTGAATATTTGTCCAAGCTGAATAGCCAGCTCTCTCCACAAGGGCACTGAAAATTTTGTTGCAGTTATCAACATCATATGTATCTGAGCTTGGTTTCTCAACATTAACCAATATAAAAAAAAAAAAAAAAAAATTGGAAGAATTAATAATACAGACAAAGAAATGAGGGTACACATATTATATCTGATATTGCTGAAATCAGCAAAAACCGACAAGCTCAAGTCTCGTATTAAAAGAAGTTCTATTTTTATAAAATATATGTCAAATCATATCTTTAGTTTTAGTTTTATGATCCTTATGTTTTTGATGTTCCGCAAATTTTTCTTACAGTCAAAAGTGTTCCGTTACTTCCAAAAGATTAAGAACCATTGCCTTAGACTTTGAAACATAATGACAACTTAAAATATGTGTTTTTAGATTTATGAACATAGATAGACTCAAAGTATTTTACAAGGTTTACGTTTAAAATATATATTTATATAATGTTATATTTAATTGATCTAAATAGGTGAATGAATTCACACAATTCCATACCAGTGATATTAGGTTGAAGGACCTAATACTTTTACACTAAAGTATCAAAATAACCTCATAAAAAATCTTGTCATCAATTAAATGCCTAAAAAATTTAGTATATTTTAAATGTAATGTTTTTAATATAACTGATACCTCTCGTGTACAAAAGGACGTTAAAATAAGTGACCTCTCTTTCTTTAATTCGTTAATATTTCTCCAATAAAACTAGACTGCCCTGCATACATGCTCCACACGTTACGAACCCTAGAAATGATGTAAGCTGCTCAGCTCTTGTGCCGAGAAGGTTGCATAGTGCTCCAGGCGTTACCAAGCGCGCGGTATGATGTGGCAAAGAGGGCATTAGTATTGGGAGCCATTTAGGAACAGCGTGATGAAATATGTAGGGGTAAAACCCGCCCCTACGCACGTAGCCTAACACACGGGGGAAGATGTAAAGGTTTGCTAGAAGGGCTTACGGCTTCCCACTTAAAGGGAAACTTTGTTGAAAGGGTGCTCTAAAAACTTGGTCGGATGATACTATAAAACTTGGACAAGAATCGATAAACAACAACATTTTAAATGCAAATATTCTCGAGTAACGGTGAATATGGAAGTTTATATTTAACTTTCATTTATTTTCAGAGATAGATAATTTAAAACACTATAAGAATGGGAAATTGTAGTTTTTTATTTATGTCAAATTTATATTTATATTTTTAACTACATTTGAATATAGAAACAATTCTATTCGACATTTATTTTACAAGAAAACAATTTTAATATATCATTATTTGTACAAACAAAAACATCTTATTGAAATATTTATGAGCCTAAGCTCTCTCTAGATGAAAATAATACACAATCACTCCCCTCCCTATAGCATGGGTTTGTGGGGTAGGAATTCGACTCGCTCTATAAGACTACCGCGCTATAGCCGATGACTTATTTTATAAAACAGTGATAATATAATATACTACTTGAAAATACACATACACAACCTACACAATATACACAAATACACATAGGGAAATCAAACACAAAGCGGATTACAGGTAACGAGACTGATGAACCAAATACAATTTTAATATATAATCTACTTAAGTAAAGTCTATATTGTATGTACAGTAAAAACACGATTTTTCGAAAGATATTTCATTTTCAACCAAAAAATACAATAGAGCACCATAAAATTATTCAATAGAATTATTTATCACTTCTTTAAAACGCCAATTTTTTTGTGGCTTTTATAAGAGAATATTTTTTTGAAGATAGTATTTTTTTAGTGAAATCAACTACATATTATTTATCTTTCAAGGGCATCGTGATGAATAAAGCTCCGTGGTATATCTGAGGAGTGGTTTAAATATATTTTTATACAAAGATATACCTACAAATAAAAAAAGTATTTTAAAAATAAGAGTCAAAATAACAAGAATTAAATTCAATGTTATATTAATTTCTATATAATTTATAATGTTACAGCACACAAGTAAATTTGGCCATATTATAAGCTGAGTAATTTTTTTGTCAATCTTGTGAAATGGCGTCTGTTACTGTCCATTTCAGGGACCCGGCAAATACTCGTCCAGTTCATTAAATGACTAGTTGCTAGAAGAATGATGTGTGGTTGAACGTTTAATATTTTTGTTTTTGTATATTAATGTTTGCTTTGCTGTTGAATATACCAGAAGTCGTTTGTTGAAATGGTGCGTATTAAATATATATATTTTTACTAGGAACTATATCAATTTAGAAGAATCTAAACTTCAACGCACTTACAAATTCTAACTTAATCAAAATGTATATCCATTGATGCCTGAAAGGTTAGGTTAAGCTAGGTTGGGATAATTGTAATATAAGAATTTTGTGGATGGACATTTAAGCATGTTCTCATATAGACGAATTTGAGGTCTTGTTACTCATTATGTCTGAACAATCTCGCGTCTGTTAGCTAGTTAAATATCTATTTTATAATGTATCCTAAGTGTTGTTGTAGATAGGACAGTAACTTACATTTCGTGAAATGGGCCAAAGTACATGCAATTTCTGCCCAGTTCGTGAAATGGGCAGTTCCCCCAAGTGAGTTTAACTAACATATATTTGAATAAGTTAAAATAAAAAAAGAGAAACATATTTCAGTCTAATGTTCCTTTTCATCAATATTGATTAAATTTTATAACAATAATCAAGAGTTTTTTCATTTACTCAAGGTACCTACATTTTCTGAACCAACTAATCATATAAGCAAACGACTTACAAACTAAAGTAAATCTAGTACATACACTACATGCAGTCCCCGGCCGTTAATTCATCACTGCGAAAGAGTAAACTCACATTTGACCAATTATGCATATTTCGCCCATGATGGTAATCGAACCTAGGACCCTCTACTCACTAAACAGACACGAGCTAAGGTGTCGAACCATTAATTAATACACGGGATACATTTATATATTTGCTAGACACCTGTTAATTCTTGGCTGATCTCTCGTGCCCTATTTTCACAATCCCTCCTGTCCTATTTGTTTACATCACGTGACCGCAGACCCAACTCCTCCAATCAAAACTAAAGGTGAGCGAGAGTCTATATTCATCACATGGTCCTCAAGACGCTGACAGTTTCCGAGCTAGGTACAGGAAGGGAGAGGGGGTAAGTCCAGGTGGAGGGGAGACACGAGGCAAAGGAGGGGCAGAAAGCTCCCATAGTCGCGCCACTGTGTCAGTTGCATTGGACTGGTCGCGCGTGCTAGCCGCGATTCTAATCACTCAAACGGCGGGACGTCAGAAACCACGTGTTTATCGGGCTGGGTAGGGCTTGTTTCTTTTTGGGAGAGGGGCGCGCGTGGCGTTTTCAAACACTAACGGTGTGTTTCTTTTCAGAAGTTATCGTTTTGGATATTAATGGTGAATTTATATATACATTTGACCCTGGAATAAAATAAAGTAAGTACATTTTATTATATTTGTTGGTTATGTGAACTAGATCTGAAAGTGTAATTTGTTTGGTAAATGAATTTGAATATATTTATTAATTTCTTTTATTTTTAAATTGGTTGTGCATGAATGTATATTATGAGGAATTAATCAAATATATCTATACTTCATTGTTCTTTAAAGGAAATGTTAATACAATTTTATGCCTCACTGTACTTTATAGGGAATGTTTCTATATTTTTATGCCTCACTGTACTTTATAGGGAATGTTTCTATATTTTTATGCTTCACTGTGCCTTATGGGGTATTTTATGATATTTCTATGCCTCAATGTAACCAGTGTTATACAGAATATTAGTATATTCCTAAGCCTCACTGTATATTATGATGAATGCTAGTATATTTTCATGGCTTACTTTGTATTACTAATATAGTATATTAGTATATTTTTATTTTATTTTTTATTTATTTCTATGCCTCACCTTAGCCTATATAATGAAGAATGTTGATACATTTCCATGCGTCACTGAATACTATGGATATTTTTAAGATGTTTCTATTTATCAGTGATTACTCTTTTTATTCTAAAAGTTAGACTAATAGTAATCGAGTATAGTATGGGCCTATCCTATACGCTGAACCATAGTGTAATTCTTCACAGTAAGCTTGTTACCTTACAAGGTAAGATGAGTGTACAATATAATGGAATATTAAGATATTTAAATGATTCAAAATGTATAGTATGGGGAATATTTATATTCTCCAAGATTTCCACAAAAGTTTGATCAAAAATGCTAACATTCGTTATCTAATGAACTAAAAGTAATAATTATATAGGGTGACCTGGTGGTCTAGGGCTAAGGTGTCGGACTTTTGTGCTAAGGGTTCGGGATTAAATCCTTGTATCCGACACAGATTTATCTGATTGCCAAACCCTCCCTTCACCTCTGACAAGACGTATATTAATCACAACTTGTGAATGTGTGGAATAGCCAGGCCCCCACCGTGGTTCGGATCCCACGGTAAATTGAAGGTCCTACATTTAATTTCATAGTCACCCTACTATTAAACATTAGCCTAAGTGCATATAGCACGAATGGGTAGTAAGATGTAATGATAATAATAATAATAATAATAATAATAATATAAATATTAATTTTGATCTTTATCATGAAACAAGGCTAAAATCATTAAGTAAATATTAAATACTAAAACAAATGCTTAGTGATATGTTATCAAACAGTTAAGGGTCGTTTCAAAACAATACTGAATTTAATTTCAAGCATTCATAAACAGTGAGAATGCTTTGCAACTTAAAATTTTGAGATCTCGAATAAAGTTTGACAGTTGTTAGGTAAAAATAATGGTATTTGGTCAATGTCGAATAATCTAAATTTATGTTATATCGTTTGAAAGTATTCCTCTTAAGACTTTGTGCAGCTAATAATAATAATAATAACAATAACAATAACAATAACAATAACAATAACAATAACAATAACAATAATAATAATAATAATAATAATAATAATAATAATAATAATAATAATAATAATAATATTAATAATAATAAATGTAAAGGAAAGGTTTTTCCCACTGAATACTTAGGTGAGAGCGCAAGAAAGGCAAGTTAAGGACAATAGTTTTGCAGTTTTTATATCAAAACTNTTTTTCCCACTGAATACTTAGGTGAGAGCGCAAGAAAGGCAAGTTAAGGACAATAGTTTTGCAGTTTTTATATCAAAACTTTTTTGAGTCATTGCTTCAATACGAGCATATAGAATAATTTTCTTCACATGGGGACTTAAGAAATTCTTGAATATCAGTCAAAGGTGTCCTAGAATTTAATTACAGCTTTTTATATTCATTTAAAAAGTGTTTCACCTAACTCTGCTATGCTCATGATATATATTCAACAACTGATGATGTTACCATATGAATTAAATTAAACTATGTTTGTACTGGATCAATATTTTATTTATTTTTGCCAAAAAATGGTTTAACTATTAAACTGTTAAGACACTGCTTTTAGCACGCATTCCCTACACTCTCATTTTAAGGTCATAGGTCATTGATCCCCACCTCTCCATTGTTTGGCCATTTAATTTCCGCCCCTAAAGCTTGTTGTGAAATATACGTCTCCGTAAAGCTGTACGACGCTCAGGACATTGACATCAATGAAAATACCTTTATAGAATGAGTTCATACTCTTACCGTGACGCGGGACTGTGAAGGCACGGTCAGGAAATAGAAAGATGTAAACCAGTGGTTCCCAAACCCAGGGTCGCGACCAAAATGAGGGTCACGGGAAGGTCTCTACAAAATTGTGAAACATTACAAATTCTTCATTGAATTAGAGTATTGTAAAATATAACTGATTATAAACTGCAATACTGGCAATAGAAATAGAGTTGTTTTCTCTTGGCGTATGATTATTTTGACTTGTAGGGACATGGCATCCAGTTTGGTCGCCTGTATGTAGAGTATTAGCCGCTCTGATGGCACAGAACGTTGCCCAGGGTACACCATAGGAGGTTGGCTTCACGTCGTTTCTGCAATGTGGAGATGTTATCATGGTGATTATGGAGGTGGGGGCAATGAGACTCCTAAAACTAACTTAAGCCTAATTTGTCAACCAATGGTGAACGTTCGGATAATTCCCTCTAAGATTTTTTATTTTTTAGCACCGCGTCTTACTACCCGTTCGGGTTATACGCTTAAGTACTAATTACACTAATGGATTGGGAATTGGGAAGGTATGAACCCGCATTTGCGTGGAGGGAGAGTGGAAAACCATTTAGGAAAAACCACCCTCAGTTCACCCGACCGAGATTCGAACATCGATCTCCCCGTCCTCGGTGGTCTAGCTCAACACGACTGACGCGTTAGCTAACTACGCCACCGAGGCGGGTAATTCCCTCTAAGAGAAAAATATCTAAGGTACCAGCTGGAAGTCGAACCCGGTACCTTTAGGTTCACAGCCAGGTGCAATGACCACTACACAACGGGGCCGGATGGATCAACGTTGAAACACTCCTGTACTAAGTATTTTATACCCAGCTCAAGGACAAACTCATTCTGATTTTAAAAGTTGATTAGGCTCTTTTCCTTCTTTTGAGAATATAATCCACCTCTATGAACAGAGATTTTCAGGTCTTTTAACGATAGAGACTAAAGCAAGTAATCGTCTGGAACCACAGAAAGATTTTGCGTTGTACTCTGTCCATTAACATAACATTCAAGGTCACCTAAAAAATGAAGCAGCATCACGGTTTTCACTTACAAATTTTAAAATTAAGTTGAGTTTTTACCGGAAGCTATTGTTTAGTTATCTATTTTGTAAGATTAAAAAGTTACTGAAATTGATTCAATTTAGCTGATAGCATTTATCTATGCAAAATAAAAACTCAAAATATATCTCCCAAAGAATTACTATTTTTTGTTCACTTACCGAACATTGTAACTAAATCACATTTTCACTAAAAATTTGATTTATATTTTGTCTGACTAGAAATTTGTTTAAATTAACTAAAGCTATCAAAATTAATTCGATTAATTTAGTTAAGGTAAATAATATGAAAAATTAGGCAATTGAAACTACAGTGGAGTCTCAATTATCTCACCTAAAAGGGACTGACATGTAGTCGAGTTGACTGAAATGTCGGATGATACGGAAAAAGGGCTGAAAGGAAAACTATGGAGATGAGAGCAGGAGCAAAAGTCCAGATTAAATGGAAGTGCAAGACCAGTTTGAAATAAGGTTTATTACACAGTTTAAACAATGCATTAAATTACAGAACTATTATTTTATTCATAGAAAAAATATAGCAATGGATTTTAAATCAGTTAAATTCAAATTTACTTATGTCGGCTGGTCGAGTCTATACTGTACATGTGATGACACTTAGGATCGTAATGCCGGGGAAATATTATACTTAGGCTCTTAGGCTTAGGCTTAGGCCCTGGGCTCGTGATAAAAACAGTTTGGGAAACTGCTGTAAGCAATAGCACCTGCTCTTGAGACGACACGTCTAAAGCCCATTGACCCCCTGATATTCACCTCTGTCTGAGTCACTCCCTCAACCACTCCATTAGGGTGATAACCCGCTTCTGTGACCGCATGGTCTAGGGCTTCATTCTCACGATATATTTGATTACCGATAACTGGGAGACCGGGATTCGTGTCCTGTTTGGGTGTAGTGAGGTCAGTTTTCCCTCA
>CABFWB010006557.1:0-17567 GCA_902151455.1 Timema bartmani
GCGTGCCGATGCTGTACTAGAGTCCTTCTTGCATTCAGACTAATAATATCCTGGACTAATGTTTTCCGCTTACACCGGCAGTGCCGGATCTAAGGGGGACAATCATGGTGATCACCCCGCCCCTACCTCCACCTTCCAAACAAGACCCCCACAAACCCCCACTAGAAAGAACAACTTAACCTCAATTTCCTATTGTAGATGCCTTCTTGTTTTGTGCCTTCAATAATGTTCTTCCTGCATGAATTATTTGGGTAAAAATAAAATTGACGTATGAGTAATTAAAATTGAAAATAAATATCCTGCCGTCACTTGAAAGATTTACTAGGAAAGTCGCCATTGATTATTCAACTATCTAACAATTGCTTGATTTTTACTTTTCCTCAGACACGCTATACTGTAATTTACATGGGTGTATGCCACCCTGAGGCCCACACATAAGTTATGTAAACCTGGCACTGCACGCATAAGTACTATAAAGTAGGATTCATCCTCTCAGGACTGTACGCCGACCGTGCTGCTATCATGCTCTGAATGCTGCCGCCCTTTGGAATTGTTGTTGTGTGTGTGCGCGTGTGTGTATACAAAAGTCAGACCTCTAACAAATCAGAACTCATTAAGAAGTGTATCTTTTCGGACGTTTATTAATTTGATTGCATATATTACGTAAGGTTAGGTTAGGTGTCAAATATTCAGGTACGCCACTGCTCAAACCAGTATTTAATATAAGCACATTTAATATTCAAAGGCTTTTGACATAATAATATGCTAATTAATTGGCTTTCGTTTTTAAGATAGGATTAAAAAAAATACTGGTGTTGATGCGGTGAAGGCTTTGGTAAATAATTAAGGTGCGAGAGGTTGAATACAGTTTAACTAATATCCTTGAACACGAATTTCCTAATGTTTTCCTCTTACATCGGTGTAAGCGGAAAACTTTAGTCCAGGATATTATTAGTCTGAATGCAAGAAGGACTCTAGTACAGCATCGGAACGCACTCAAAAGAACGGCATCTCTTTGACACCGAACAGCAGTTTAATAATCTCAATGTTGATTAGGAAATTCGTGTTGATATTAATGCTACTTTAAAGCTCTCACACCTTAGTTATTTACCAACGCCTCCACCGCATCAACACCAGTATTTTTTTAATCCTATCTTAAAAAGGAAAAAAGAGAGACAATTAATTAGCAAATTATGTCAAAAGCCTTTGAATATTTGACACAATATTCTTACTCTGGCACCCCCATAAATATGATTTAAATCTAAACACACATACAAATATATAACATTTTAAATTATATTATAATAATTATAGAATAGAGTCACACGCCCCTATAAGTTATTTAGAAAGGCCTTCCTCTGAAATCTTTTTAAAATCAAATGCCGTAAGGCTTAAGAATTTATTTAGAGTAGTCTTTAACTTTTTAAAAAATGGTTACCCCTAAAAGCTCTTTGGAAACTCAATCTACCCATTAACGACAGTCTTGTCTTATTTTGATACAAACTAACAGTAACTATCGGCATAATTTTAAGAATTTGTACCTTCATCCCTGCTGCTATCTTCGTGTAAAAGAGAATATTAACTTTTTGATGTTGGCTGCTATTCCCAAGGCTTGAATACGCAGTATTTATCCATACTAATAATAAACTAAATACATGCAATCAAATTAATAAACGTCCGAAAAAGACACTAACACGCATGCTCAGACACATGCACACACACGCACACACACGCTCTCTCTCTCTCTCTCACACACACACACACACACTTCCAAAGGGTGGCATAAACATAGAGCCACTACCTAAACATTTCCTAGTCTAAAGATTTCCTAAGAACTTCAGAGCAACGTTGACAAAGAGATTAAAAAAAAAAATGGGCGGCATTGACAATGAACCACTACCTAAAAATTTCCTAGTTTTGCCTTGATGGTTAGTTATGGTATAGCTTATAAAATAGAACCATTGTGTAATCAGCCAAGGTAAGACTGCCAACTTTTATGGCCAACCGAATGCTTATGGATTAAATTGGACTTTGAATCCTGTTCACACCCTAGATTTTTGATACGTGGGAATTGTTTCCGGTACCCGTAGTATGTGTGTTCTATGGTATTAAACCAATTTGAATAAGTAATATCTAGAATATATTAAAAGCTACCATATTAATTTGATTATAGTGTCAAAGTTTATAATCCATTGCGTTAAAAAAATTGGGACCAGCATAGACATGTACTATCCATTTGCCACGTTGTTTTACTTTTAAATCAACTTATCTGCTTTTAAAAGCGTAACCAAAAAGAGTGTGTGTGCTTGATACTGTCAATAGCATGGGTGTCCAATTCGTTCGGTCATAAGGGCCACATTAAAAATTGAAAATTGGGGTTGCAATAACAATACGCCCTCTTGTCAGTAGGGTAAGTAAAAATAATTGCAACTTAGTGTATTTTTAAAATAATAAAGAAAATGTTGATTTAGTAAAATATTAAGGCTTACCCTTCATTCCAACAAAAAAAGAAATGTAGTTTTTATCAAGCATTCTTTAATAAATTACACAGCTGTAAAATATTACTGATTTGATGAAATTAATAGCTAGAATGAATAACATTTCCTAATGCTGTATCTCTACGATATTTATAAAATTAGGACCGTATTGTGTGTCGGTCTATCAGTGGGATCCATAAAATCATGGATCGGGCCTAATGTGGCCCACGAGCCACCAGTTCAACATTCCTGTGGACGGAGAAAGAATATAACGACTTAAACATCTAGGATCTACCTGTTTATTTCGACATGTAGCTTAACGCATGTTACCAGGCGTCGATTCAAATCAGCATCAGTTTTGATAAAATGTCTAGTTTTCCATATAGAATGTGTTTGGGTCATGTTCTCGACTCTATTTCCCTCAAACTTCCCAAAATTAGCATCACATTTCTTAGAATTCTGGTGGGTCTTCACAATAGTCTCATTCATTTCTCGGATGTTTATTGGAGGTGAGGAAGTCAGGATATAGTTCTTAATGTCAACAAGCATAGTAGTGAGCGCTTGGAGTTGACCAGAGGTGTGAGCCATGAGTGTGAAAAAGAATGAATCGACGACAATGTTGAGATAATAAGAGAAGGCAAAGTCGAAAGTAAGGTAAATGGAAGTAATCTCATAAGCGGGGCTATCGCACCAGTTGTAAGGGAAGTAAAGGTCTAACGGAAGATGTCTCTTGCAATTATCTTTTCCAGATTCCTCCGAGGAGTAGGCCATGGTCGTCATACCCCAGATGATACCAGATATACCTACAGAGATGATCATGGATATGTTGAAGAGCCTCATCTTTCGGATTATATCATTGGAGATTTTCGGTGAATCGTTGAGATTTTTCCCTGGAAAGAAAACATACATTTCGTTTAGACTCAAGAGTAGCAGTTTTACCTTGACAGGTTACACTATAGCGCTATCTTAAAAGCTGAACCATAACGTAACCAAGACAGGCAAAATTGCTACCTATGAGGCCAAATGGAGTGTACATTAAGTTTAAGTTACACTTTCTATTGTGTGACTATCAAACGGACGCCACAAATTTTTTTTCAAACAAGTTTTAATTGTTTTTCAACTTCTGTATCTTACTTCTTAGATATTTGATTTTCTTTCCAGATATAGAAATATTCCTTCTAAAATAAACTACAACAAAAACAACAACCAAACATGATATAAAATACATCGTTAGATATGATTGAGTGACATAATAGTACTTTATTATAGTCATATAGTTACTTTCTTAGACTTTGACCCTAGTCTAATATCAATTTAATGCCCAAAGTATTATTTTTTCATCTTCCAAGTGAGTAACAGTGGCTCGTCATCCGAATAATATGTCTGCTTCCAACAGTATTGCTTTCTCTTGTACACTAAGTAATTAACAAATGTGGTGATGTGTGTATCAATCATTCAATAAATCAATCAATTCACCTTGCTCCATCTGATGGTAGTTGCGCTCTAGTCGAACACACAAAGCCTCCATCCTCTTTCTGGCCAACATCACACTGATGGTCTTCAGGAAAGCACCAGCGTGAAACAGACTGACGTTGATAATGGAGATTACGTGGTTGGCATCGTCCTTCACCTGGATTGATGTAAACATTACATAAAATCACCAGATGAATCGCACAGTGTGTACTGGGTGTGTCCAGGCACACCTTAATGTCTAGAATAGGTTCATATTGTTTTAATTTAATAATATGCTCTTTAAATTATAAAACACAGATTGTCTTTATATTCATTAAACTCCGACTTGAGAAATATAGATTGTGCAGAATTTTTCAGAAATGCATGTAAGCAAAGCCAGCGTTCTTTCAGAGCATAAACAAAATCAACTAAGAAAAACAATCACCCAAAATTGCCTTGTCTCACATGTTTTTATGTTCTTGGACAAGAAATGGCTCTTTCAATTAATTACGAGTATGTTATTGAGTGATATAAGTCAATAACACCTGCACGTGAGCGTAATCTTATTCTTTAGTACAGGAAGATGAACAAACCTTAATCCATTTTAGAATAATTATACATCTCATTATTTAAGTTTGTAGTTCTTAAAGTAAAATTTAGTTCTTGATTAAGCTCTATTTTCTTTTGTTTGATAATACACATAATTCTCTTTATCTTGGCTTTAAATCTTTAGCCCAGACTACCCACACCTCTTCACTAAGCTATATTTATATTCTTATGAACCCTTGAACCGAGGGGCTTTTTTGTATAATGCACACCCTAATTAAATTGTCTGTGTACGTCTATGAGAGGAGTCATCACAATAAATATAATATCAAATCTAGATCAAACAAAAATATATTTTGTGGGGTTATTGTGGACACATATTTAATTTTTAATTTAACCCTCCTTATACCGTGGTATAATTTTTTACAAGAAAAAGTATATAGGTAAGGCTCTATTGGAAAGTGTTTGTGGAAGAAGTAATTTTGATGACCTATTGAAAATGACAGAAAACTCGCCCAACTGAATAATTTGATCATTGAATTGAATCAATAAATAACTTTTAAAAAAATCAACTGCAAATTTTGGGACTAAAAGATGACAAAGAAAACGATCCCATGGTGTAACAACTTTTGTAACACTAGTCAATATGATTTTTACCTCCAGCAATATTTTGGTTTTTTAGTGCCTATGGGTAAATCTAGGAAATGATAATACAAATTTAATATCAAGTCAAAAAATGTATTGTATACGTATAGGTTTTTGTGTTCACACGTAATACGTGTATATTACTTCGGTTTAGTGAAGGGAATGTGTCCTAATTAGTATTATGAAATACACTACAGTTGTTGCATGCAAACATAATAAGTAACTTCTAATAAACATCATATAAAGTCTGTTCAGCGTAGGAATTGTTTTCTGAAAGGCCTTTTTCCCTACCAGAAAGCTATTATATAGTAGGATTTTGGTAGGAAAAAAGACCTTTCAGAGAGTAATTCCTACCGTGAATGGAGTATACACAACCAAATATTTTTCGCATTTGCTCATAGATAAATGTAGTACTTTAGAGAGTATCGTTGATGTACTGAATATATTATCAAACAATAGCTCTTTCAATTACGGAGAAACAACTATGATTTGAGCGGCTAATATGTATTTATTTGGCGAGTGTTTTGATCCACTGTGCTTTGTATTGGCTACCATTGCATTGTTTTAATGCCGAAGCAAAGGAAGTGTCTTAGTCAGCCTGGCGATTTTTGTTAGGTGTGTGATAGGTTTATAATGAAAACTATTAGGAAGGAAACTTTTAGCATAAGTAAACGTGAATATTCCTGTGCACACGAATTGCGGAACAGCTAATACGGGTGCACACGAATTGCAGGACAACTCATCCGAGCTTGGTAATACTCTTACACGAACTGCAAAGTAGAAATTAAATTCATAATAGCTTTGTTCAAAATGGAAAAAGGAGATGACGTTAGATTAAGCTAAGCTAGGTTAGGCTAGGTTAGGTTAGATTAGGTTAGGCTTAGGTTAGGTTAGGTTGGGACTAGGAGTTGAGTGAAATTAACGGTCTACTCCGAAATTCATGTACACTGACTGACAGGTATCTATACTTTATTCCGCAAATCAAGTGAACCCGTGTATTCTTTGTATTTTGGCTGTAACATTGGCAACCAGGACCAAAACTATGATCTACCTATGTGCTATATTACCTGCATAATGAATCTGAGGATGGTTATAATTGAGAAACTCAAAAGTATGCCTCTGGTGTACCTATAGTGTGGCGAGAACCACGTAGCCATTTTGATGATTGTTATTTCTGTATGACAAAAATATCAGGTTTGTTGAAAAAGATATTCTGCATAGTTTCAACTATCCAAAAATCCTATCTGCAATAATGCCTGCTCTACATAGTGAAGCCCTATCTGCAGAGGCAGGTTTTTTTGTTATTGGCGATAAACGCGAATTGTTTTTCTGTAGCTTCAAAATCTATATTTACACGTTTCACAATGTTTATGAAGTGATCCAACATATTTTCAAATCGCGAATTTTCGCGAAATTTTGCTGTTCTCACGAAATTTTAGTATTCTCGCGATTAACGCGAAAAATTAAATATTTTTTTTACACTTTAATATTTCAAACAATATTTTGTTGAATAAACATTCCTTCACAGCGTAAAATTTGCCGCAATTTTATTTTCACAGAAGTCTCACAAGCCTTAAGAATGTGTCTGAATCATATATTTTGCGCATGCGTAGTTTTAAAACTGAAACAAGACTGGAAAGAAACGTGTTTTTCACTTCAAAGTTTTTTTTTAAATATTAACGTATCCTGCTTTATTTTTATACTCGCTGTTAGGTATTTGATGCATGCCAGGTATTTATTTAAGTTATTTTGGGTACTCGGTTTATTTTATATTTCACTTAAACCAAATAAAAATATCTCAAACAAGAGATTTCAACTACCATATGTCGCCACCCGCCATCTTGCCGTCTTGGAATGATTAAGTAAATAAAACTCAATAGAATTTCAAAGTAAAGATAAGCCTGTGGCACATTTAGTACAATCAAGAATCGAATCACTGAAAGCGAAGTGTGAATTAGTGAGAGATGGTCAGTTTGGTATCAACGTTGTACAGATGTTAGCCAAAGTTTCACCACTATGTAGAGGACAAACTGAGGAGTGTTTGAAGGCATGTGGTGCACTAACTTGTGCCAAGCTATATTCAATGCTAGCCAAAAATAGTGATGAAATAAAAGTAATAAAATCATTAGGGTACCTGTTTGACCCTACTAAGCTACTGAGCAGGCCTAGTTCAAGTGATGGGAGGGAACTTGAAAGAATGTTCAAGGACCTTCCTGCTTTCCGAGACTTGCAGTGTGATTTTCAACTAGGCCACAAAGAACTGTGCACATTAATTTCCGAACAAATTGACAGTGACTATGTGGATGTGGTAAAAGCTCTAATAGGTTTGAAACACAAAGGTGAACATTTTAATGTTTTTGTAGAAAAATCGCTTCAATCTCTTTGGTTGCCCATTTCAAATGAAGACAGTGAACGGTATTTTTCAACGTACAATTTGGTAGTGACTGATAGACGAACCACGACGAGTGAAAAAAATATTACCACATGCTGTATGCTACAGTTTGGCAATATAGATTAGAGTGATATGCCGGTAAATATTTGTGTCAAATTTTCAACACAAAACACCACCATTTTGAAAAATTAATGAGAATTAAAAAAAAAAATTCACCATAAAAACCTGCCTCTGCCTATCTGTAACCGGTCCACCAAAAGCATGAGATGAAGAACCCAGTTATGGAGATAGTGCAGATGAATGTGCTGCAAGGTATATTGAAACATCCACCTCTAAGGATTTGTACTACCAACCGGAAATTGATGACACGCTTCATTTAATCAAGCAAGAAAATTTGAATGACTTAGCTCGTGACCTATAGTTAACGGTTACAGTAATGGAAATGACTTGAAGCAGGAACTAAAATAACAATGTACCGATAACACAGTTAAGTGTATTCCAAGTATTTCACTATGGAGGGAAGTACGAGGAAGATATAAATGGTAAAGTGAAAGAATTAGGCATTGGACAGAATCCTAATGAATGGCCCATATTTATTGATGGATCGAAATTAAGTTTGAAAGCAGTTCTGCTTTACGATTGAAATGAATATTTATCAGCTCCTCTAATTCAGAGAGCTGGCTTTAAAGAAATGTATGAAAGTATGTCGAATATTCTGAGTGCTGTAAAGTACAAAGACAACTCTTGGCATGTATGTTGTAATATTGAAGTTATTGGAATACTTACAGGTATACAGGGAGGTTTCACAAAGTTTGTTGTTTTGTATGTTTGTAGGATATAAAGTTAACAGAGAAGCATTATATTGTGCAACAATAGGAAAAGAGAAGCGAATATTTACGCGGAATAATTAATGTAAATATTTTTAAACCAGAAAATGTTCTTCTTTTACCTTATTAAAGCCTTAGATAAAATAGTAAGCGAATCCACCTATCTTGCAGACTTTTTTCCCAACATTACATAATATGCTAAACTAACATAAGGAATGTCAATTGGGTCCTAAATAAGGATACTTCCTAAAGATTATGTATTTGTAACGAAGCCAAAGGATACTGAACTGACAGATTTGCTTTCGTTTAAAACCATTCTACATGCATTTCTTGGAAACAGTAAAGAAGACCACTGTTATCATTTTCTTGTGTAGACTTTACTACAGAGCTATACAGATATGGGAGGCCAAATGTCTTTGAAAATACATTCTCTACAATCAAATTTGTTATTCCTGATAATTTTTGAACTGTGAGTGATGAGCAAGGGAAACGCTTTCATCAGAACATATCCACGATGGAAAAGCTTTAACAATGTGGCTGAGATACATACATTATGGAATATTACTGCTGGTTTATTAAGCGAAAATGCAAAACCAATTGAAAAAATCTTAGTATAACTTTTAAGTTAAGATAATCTATATATTACCTTATATGATAAATGAACTAGAAAAATTAATGTTTGGTAATAACATGAAAAGTTAATAATTAAGATTGCATATCATATGTATAATTTGGTATGGTACTAAACATTGGTAGTTCATAAAATAAAATTGAGTACATATTTTGATGTAGACGTGATACACAAAAATTATTGGCATTTTGGGGAAAAGAACATCAATTTTCTTTAGAGTCATCCACTTATGTTCCAGAGGTATGAAAAAAAAGGGTTTATGGCTAGTGTAATCGTACTGTCGACGTTTCACCATATATTTGTACAATCACTTGTTGATGAAAGTGCTTCTATTGTCAGGTTATATTCTAGTTTACTTTTACTAGCTTCCCTTAGTAAGTATTTAAACTAGGGCTGGGCTGATTCTGATAACCGATCGATTTATCAGCCGATATTGGCACAATCGGCCAAGGATAGTTTTTTTTTTATCATGCAGATATTTTACGCCGATAATTCAAAATCTATAGATATATTTTAAATTTTCAAGTCATGAAAATATAAATCATAGTTCAATCAAAAATATTTAAATACAATCTCTTGCATGTAAACACCAATTCTTTAACTCTGCGTCAGATATTTTATTTTATAAAAAAACAGCAAAACCAACATTCTAAACAAAGTAAACCATTCAAATTTATTTACCTAGAGGCTTATTTCAAATTATGAAATACTTGATAAATATATTTATTTAAGTAACCGTAACTTATTCACACAACAAAAATAACGAATACGCCCAAGATAACTTATCATTATTGTGCTATTGCGTACTCTAGGGGCTAGCTGCACAGAACCGCGTTCAGTAATAATGTGGTTCGGATTCCACGTTAAACTGTAGGTCCTCCATTTCATCTCACAATCACCCTACCATTATACATTAGCGTAAGTGCGTATAACCCGTACGGGTAGTATGACGCGGTGCTAATAATAATAATAATAATAATAATAATAATAATAATAATAATAATAATAATAATAATAATAATAATAGTAATAATGTGTTTTTCTTTTCTTCATGGTGCGTGACGTCGGCTGCATGCCGATTACTGACTGTTCCCCGAGATCAGTTCTTAGAGCGCGTTCAAGCGTAATGTCGAAGCACATATTTACCTTTGTTGTAAGTAGTTGTTTAGTTATTTTATCATTTAACTGAGTATGATTAGTATATTGATCATTTAAATGATAATTAATAATATAACAAACATCAATGACAAAACTTTCCACTGCCTGGGAACATTTTTAACTGTACTTCAATAAAAAATACCTAGAAATCCCTTTTATGGCGTTTTTTCTGTTTTGGTAATTTGTAATTATGTACTGTACAGTCTTGTTTATTATGACAGTGCCGTAGGCATAGCAATAAAATTAAATATATCTAGCCAAATTTAATGTTTAAAGCTTTAATTTAAACTTTTATTCAACAACCCTACTACTATCATAAAAAGTATAAAAGAGGCAGAATCAGATAATTCTTGTTTTTGAGTATTGTTACTGTACACTTTTGTAAATTGAAAAAAAGGAACACTAAATCGGCATCGGCTATCGGCAATATCGGCAACAAAATATCAGCATCGGCAATATCTGCAAAAGGAATTATCGGCCCAGCCGTAATTTAGACCATTTATCTTAGCTTTTTAATCCCAAACATTCCTAAAATCGTTAATATCACTTGAACTATGACCTTTATATTAAGAATGCGAGGTCCTTAACATCTTAGGGGAAGGGGTGTTTGCCTGTTTGGTGATTCAAATCCCTCATAAAGGATTATTGAAAAAGTATGTTTGTATTCCTCTTTAATTACTATGCTAATAGCCTATTTTAGTCACATATAAAATGCATAAGCCTTATAGTGTCAATTATGTTTCAAAACCCCTGAAATCCGCTCTCTTTGTCACCCGTTCAAAAAATATCGTGACTACCCTGATATATGCAGTCACAAAGAAAGTATCGTTTAAATATGGTTTGATTTTCTCACCTGATGTATTCGGATTGCAGTGAGCACAAAGTACACCCCGTACAAAATAAATATTAGGAGACTATAACAGTAGTAAAGACGTGAGGAGGTGGCGACTCTCCAGCCACCACCAAACTTCAAGGCCATGATACTCGTTCCAAGCCATTTGTTATAAATTTCTTGTGTTTTCTGATTTTCCATGATACTTGGACCCAAATTATCGTTGTAAAATGCGGACCACAAAAAACAAACTATAACAGAAAGTAATGTTAAGAATCCGACTCACGACGGATAACATGTTACTTTGGTAATAGACGGGGAGCTTTTTATAGTTGTATGTGAATTTCGATGTGCTTGAATTTTTTTATTTGGAACTTTACTAGGTACATTAGAGCATAAAAAATTGGTCACATGATCCAAATTAGCCTTTATTTTGCACAGGGCCGCCATCTTGTTTTTTCCAATTTACCATTGTAGGTATTTTGAAGAGGATAATAATATAGGTATGTGAGGTATAATTTTATATGTTTTTGGGCATGCCCAGTTCTCTGGTGACACTGAAAATTGATTTAGCCAAGATATTGTTGGGCATTTATGGTCATAAATGTATTCTCTCTTGCAGAACTAGTAGTTATGGAAATATTGAAATTGCAACGCTCACCTCCAAAGAAGAGACGAAGAAATGTGGTTGATTCCACTTTGTGCATCATCTGCCAAAAAGTGATAAAAGGTTAAGGCACCTGTGGGAGTGGACCTGGTTGAGAAAGAATTAGTTCATTAAGTTATATTCTTAAATACAAATTGCTAAATACTTTAGAACATAATGAACTGGAAGGGCTTATATATCACATGAAATGCTAGAGACGATATATTCTACTAGCTGAAAGAATAGCGAAAGCCACATAATCTGAAGAATCAGAACAATCTACTTCACTAACTGAAACTTCCCCTAGCCGTAAAAGAAGAACCCCAGAGCTAGCACGTCAAGACATTTAGCTGAATTGTGTGTGATACAAGGTAATACAAGGTTGGTCGTAAATTATACAGCATTTGTGAATACGAAAGATCCCAAGGCTTTTTAGATGCAACAACATTTTTTGAAGATGGGGAATTTAACACAACCTGTAAATTACCTGATATTGCGAGTGTATATGGAGCTGATGTAATGTGCCACATTGCGTGCATATAAATATACTTGCTAAAGTATAAGAGAGCGAAGTTAATAGGTTAATTGATGTTATTTATATAGATTCTACAAAATTTGTGGGAACACTAAACTTCAGCAATAAAAGATATCAGTTAACAGATGATCGTAACAAGTTTGTGTGACGTTATTATAAAAACAATATAAATAATAGAACAATGAAATACATCTTAATCTAGTACTTGGGAGAAAGCATTCGATTTTCGTATCAAAGGAGAGATCACTCTCACAATTGGTTTAATCTGCTGCTATCAATGAATCATCAATGACAGATAAAATTAGGTCATTTGATGCTGTGAGGAAATGAATTGACGCCATTCGTAGTGAATGCATTGACTATTACTTTTCTAAAGATGACAAATTTTGGGACAGAAATGATCTACAGAAATCACAATTCCAATATGAACAATCACGTCCACCTAACTGGCAATGATTTTTTAACATATGTTTCCATCCTACCAGTCTTCTGTACATGTTCATCGTAAATGTACTTTAATTTTTCAAACCATGTATTAACTTGTGCATAATGGGCATAAGAAGACAAGACACCAATCCAAAGTAGCATCTCCCAGAAAGTTAATCAAATATGCAGGTCAAAGGAGTTAATCTCAACATTTAATCATCTAGACATGCTGCAGTAATGACGAAGTGCAAAGACAAGATCAAATGCTGGCTAACAGAACTATTGTTATTTGTGAGGACTACCAAGTACCAATTTCTCCATCCATTACAAAATGACTTTCAATAAGAGTAGCTATGGATAGCTTTGGCAGAGAGGAAGCAACCCTATCTGGAATATAAGGAACGCATTACACTGTGCTGGTTCTGTTTCAGGATAAACCTCTGACTGAAGACACTTATAGCAGTGACTGTATTTATGAAGGCCTACCATACAGATACAGAGACACATATGGTATTGATGTTACGAAAATAAGTTTATATAAACGAATACCAGCCCAGCCCAGCTATATTTTAAGCCCAAGAATCGAAGTACTATTGCTACCAACTTTAGTCTTAGTGAAGATGTTGTTGATATCAATCAAATCGTGAAGAATAGAACCAATTCTGATATCACATGGTTCTTTTGCAGATTTATGACACACAAAATTTTACCTGAAAATGGTTTTCCAAATGGCATTGGTGCTCCATTGCGAAACACTGTCACGAGTGTTGTGTCAGAAATAGTATCACGAAATACCTATACTGGATTTACTCCCCTTTTGCCATATCCCAAAATAAAATATGTTACAGTTTACATAGTAATGTTGAATTTTCAAGATGTTCTCATACAAGTAGGTCAAGAACAAGTTGCATTATGTTTTTACGAAGGTGTGTGTCACATTGCCAAAGAGCTTCCACTTCTTTCACCGGCAAAATTTTCAAATATATTTCTTGAATTAGGTTGTTTACCCATGCAGAATGTTGTTGTATTATATTTAGGAATGTATCTAAAGAACGTTGCTGTGTTACGAACTATTAACAGAAAATTAAACCCTAAGTCTCCATTCAGCAGAAAGTGCTATCCAGGAAAACCACTATTAACGAGGAGTCCGAGCATTTTCAATGCTATGTGAAGTAATACAAACTCTTCAATGGATTGAATTTATGAAATGACAAGGTTATTTCGGAAAGTACTCTGACGTGTTTGGAGCTAAATATATACTACGAAGATCTGTTCAAGCAAATAGTATGTCATCAAATGACAAGATGAGATCTACAATACAAAACATTTCCTACAATTACGCAAGATTTTGAAGTGTTTTAATTAAATCGTATTAGAAAAAGTGTCAAGTTTCAGTACTGGAACTTTTTTACAAACACATTAAGCCCTTTACTAAGAGATCTAATTCTTGCTGGCAGAGAAAGCAATTTGAATTTTCAAGAATAATGTGGCATGATCATCAAGCGCTTACAAAAAATTATATTCCAAGAATTATCATAACTTCAACTGATACAGATGTAATGGTTTCTGCATTATATCACTTGAATGTTAACTGAATTACACATGGAATCAAAGAATTAGGGATATTATGAGATGTCAGTCAGTCACTATGATGGAAAATATGCCAAAGACTTTAATTGAGGTACTACCAGCTGTCCATTTCAAAATGACGTTGCCTACTTGGTGAATTCGAAGCTATTTTGTGAAGTTGGTTGCATCTTAACTTGACTCACTCAAGCATGAAATCTGTGGCCTCTTCTGACAGTTCTTTCCCCCTTCCCCTCTTTCACAGATTAGCGTGGCTACCTGTGTCAGAAAGGTACAAATTCCATTCTCCTCTCGGGAAGACCGACAAGTCACCTTTTCAGGGATAGAGTGTCAAATACGATAATTTCTCGTGCTAATGGATAAGTGAACTAATGCACTATACCAGTAGCTTACAACCTGGGAGTCGCGACCCCATTCGAGGTCGTGGCATATATCGGGTGGGGTCGTATTGCTGGTTGAGGTTATAGCGTTATGTTATACTTTTTAAATTGATTGTTTTTATAGGAAGGCGCAAAATTCAAATACAATAAAAATGTAAGTGGTTAAAATGACAAAAACTGTTTGGTTACTAAATAGATTCCTTTTGGTTAACTAACTCAGCCAATTGATTGTTGACATAGTTTGCTGTAGGAGTATCGTGTTTAGGTGAGTGGCGTTGCCATCATATCTTTCTAAATACTCACTGGGCTCGTTGATTCTCTTTTGAGACATCTTAGTTGCATTCATATAAATAATATATATGTAAGTAGCTTATAGGAATTAAATCAAACACGTGGGCCTAACGTCACGCTCATTTGGTTTAACTGATGAGGTCAGGATTCATATTCTGACTGAGGGTTCTGGGAATTTCTGCAGTAGGAATGGTATTATGGGCACTTTCTGGGACATATCCTGTTTTATTTGGACTGAAAGAAAAAAGTTATTAAATGTCAAACAATTGTATAAACATTTGGTAAATATTATCAGAGAGTTAATGTTTCTGGCATTTACTCAGGGACTCCAGAACAAAGGAGTTGGGAGGCCTAAGCCTCCTGCTTATTTTTTTGTGGGCTTGGACTCTATTAGGGCAAGCCCGAACTGCGCTACTCATTAAGGGATTAAAAAATGTTCACCTAACTCGGACCCGAATTGCGCCAAGTCTAGTGCAGGTAGAAGAGGGGGGACGAAATAAACACCAACGCAAACAAGCTCTCGCAAAGTAATGTCTTCCCTTCCTTTGGTTAAAGGAACGTAAAAACGCCCTAAGAGCCTCCAAGATTTGTTATTAGCTTTTCTGACATCCGTCTGTCTAGTATTAACACATTATCTCGGCAACAGTGACTGTCCAAGTGTGTAATTGTTCTATTTTTGTTCGTGTTTTGTGTGGACTGTGATATTAGCGATAATTATTGATATGGCAAGGATTTATAGTGAAAGAGGGAAAGATCTGATTGTCTTTAATAATTATACGTATCAACAGGTGAATCAATTGAATTTGACGAGGGAAGAGAGGTGGAAATGCACTAAAAAGTACTGTAAGGCCAAAATATTTACACTTGATGGCGGAAATATTTTCTCGCGGAATGAAGACCAACACAACCACGAACCACTACTAGATTAAGAGTTGAACAGAAAATCCATCAGCAACGCAGTTAAGAGGAAAGCTGAGGAGATTGAAGTGAGACCATTGAAGTTGATCCACAAAGAAGTACAAACACAGAAAAAAACTAAAGAAATATTGACCCGCAAGGACATGAAACGTATCAGGAATAAAATTAACTGTACTGGGTTAAAAACACTGCCAAAGTTGCCTAAATCTTCCGATGAAATTCAATTTGCCTTGGATTCAATTGAACTAAATACTACTCTAAATGAAAACTTTTTGTTGAAAAACGAAAAAGAGAAGGGGGTCGTGATATTTTCTTGTGACTCATATCTTGAGTATTTGTGCCAGAATGAAATTGTGTTAATGGATGGAACCTTTGATTACGCGCCGAAACATTTTTTTCGGCTTTTTACTGTGCATGGGTATTTTAAAGGGTCATACATTCCTCTGGTCTTTTGCCTACTTAAAAACAAGAAAAAGCAGAAGTACATAGACGCTATGAGAATTCTAAAGGACGAGTGCGAGAAGAGGTTTTATGATGACTAATTTTCAAAAATTATTAACAACTTTTAACACTCTTAGTAAAATAAAACAAACATATTATGGTATAGAATTTTAAAACACTAAAATTAAAAATATTAGCCAATTAAAACGATTTATTATTTGGTTTGAAACAGAGGTCCAGAGTAGTGTAATTATAAAATGGTCACTCGAATGATGTCATCGTCTCAGCTGAATCATTAATAAGTGAATATACGCTATGATAAATACCTGCGATTCTGTCGTACTATTTATTTTTTATTCTAGAGCATTTTAAACACAGTCCAGCTAAAAAAAAGTTAATGTTTTCCTGTCTGTGCGGATGGATGTCAGCACATTTTTGTACGTACGACTACGGCCACATTTTTTAGCTATGGTCACGAAATATGGTATGCATACTATCTGGACTAATATCACGAACCTTATTGTTCTACGCTCAAGTTATAATTCACGTTTCGAAATGGCAGCTGCTCAAAAAAGTGTTATTAAATAAGTTATTTTAAGTTTTGTAAAATATATTTATGATTTGTATTAAACAGTCTATGAGTCAAAGCATGCTCCATCACTATTTTCCTCCTAGCTTCCTTTTAATATTTTTATCATTAACATTGACTATGATTTCTTGTAGGTGGAGAAGGATTCAAAAGCTCGGTTTGACTGCCACCTACAAAGACCAAAACTCGGAGCAAGGGAAATGGCTCCACTACTGTTTTGGGCTCACTTACTTGAGGCCCGAAGAAGTAAAAGACGCGTTCTGCGATCTGATTAGCATCCAACCAGCTGATATAAAACTGATGAGCTTCGCAGATTATCTAACCGAAATATATATAGATAAGATGGAGCAAGCGACATTCCTGCAGCACATTTGGGTAGCTGACTCATCGGACTTAAGGAGGACAACTAATGTCTGAGAAACGTCCATTCTAGATTTAATTCATCGTGTGCTTCACCACACCCAAACATTTTTGTCTTCGTAGAAAATTTAAAATCGGTTCAAACTGACACGTACACTCCGTCGGGATTGAAAGGTGGCAACTTATTGGCTCAGATCCACACATGACTGCAAAATAGTTTGTATAGCCCATGGCTGGAGTTAGAGAAAGCCTTAAGTCCTTAAATTATTTCTTGACTGTTGGGAAGGAGTGATTGGGGAGGGGTTTTGTCTTTTTGCGATGTCCAAATGGTTTGATCTACTATATTAATTTCACATTTTGGTTCTCTTCCTGATAAAATCAGTTTTTCGTTACATACTTAGACAATTAATTATCCTTGGTCTCATTAATATATA
>CABFWB010006557.1:21659-32130 GCA_902151455.1 Timema bartmani
TACAGACAGACAGACAGACGGAAATTCAAAAACCACTTTTTCGGATTCAGGGAGTCATGAAACGTCAAAATTCATCAAAATCTCGAGTTCGATTTTTTTGACGATCACCATACTTTCTCTACCTGTAAGATAGAGAGAAAGTAAAAAGTATAGATTGTTATTCATAGTATAAAAACTCCTCGGATATCCATTTTGAGCCAAATCGTTAAATCTATTTTTGAAAATTGGAAATTTTCAAAAATTGTTCATCAGCAAATTACCTTTAATTTTCATTGATAAAATGAAAATCATGATTACGCCTCTATACATGACTACCACATATAACATTTACATATTAATTTGAACGAAGATACTAAATGTTCCTGATTACAATATTTTAATTAGTTGATCAAATAAAAGAGAATGCGCTATTTTATTAACTTTTTCATTTTTAAAAACATTTTGCAAAATCATATCCAATAGAATATAAGTGAAATAGTTTCATAGGTATCTAGATAAATACTAAGGATGTTTAAACTAGTTGGTTTTCAAGGTAATATTAACTAAATAAAGAAAACAGACACTAATTATAAGTTTTATAGCCACACCTGAACTCAAACGAGATATTTCTTAACAATAAGCCCTCGTGCTTAAAACTGTGAAATGGGTTCGACTAATGGAACATTCATTGACGAAACAAAAATGGCACTTTTATATTATAAACCATGTTTCCAAAGTGAAAATGTTAGTGGTGTTGAAATGTAATTAGGCCTCAACTGCCCGTAGGTAAAGACTAATAATTTATCTGCCAACCTTCACAAAATGATCCTTTTTCCCGCGTGTTTTTGTTAGTTCGTTAGTTCAAGACACAACCCTTCATCAAGCTTGATTCCTTACCTTCATCAGCAAGCATCAGTCCATTACTAATTTATTCTGAAAGGACACTCCCACTCCAATATCTGCACTGTAATGTATTCGTATCAACAAATAATTAGTTTCAACGCTAGCTTGATTATAACATCTTCATCGATTTAATTCGTACCTTTATATTTCGTGAAACTTGTGTTCATTCCCTAACCTGTATTATTTTGTCATTCAAATAAGATTAAGGCTAATTAGAAACTAAAATGCTATGAGATAGTCTACATCCTTTACATAAAGATTAATCAACATTGATTAGATGGCATGAATTAAGGGTTCCCTTTCACCTACTTGAAAGGAAATATCTTCCCAATGAAATAGTAATGGCAGTACTGAAGTTGTAATTACTCTCCCAACGCTATACTTACTGCAAGAATGGCAGTACCAAAGCTGTAAATATCCTCCCACTGCTATATATACTATATGAATGGCAGTACTGAAGCTGTAAATACCCTCCCACTGCTATATATACTATAGGAATGGCAGTACTGAAGCTGTAAATACCCTCCCACTGCCATATATACTATAGGAATGGTAGTACTGAAGCTGTAAATATCCTCCAACTGCTATATATACTATATGAATGGCAGTACTGAAGCTGTAAATATCCTCCAACTGCTATATATACTATATGAATGGCAGTACTGAAGCTGTAAATATCCTCCCACTGCTATATATGCTATAGGAATGGCAGTACTGAAGCTGTAAATACCCTCCCACTACTATATATACTATAGGAATGGCAGTACCAAAGCTGTAAATATCCTCCCACTGCTATATATACTATATAAATGGCAGTACTAAGGCTGTAAATATCCTATACTATATACTATATGAATGGCAGTACTGAAGATGTAAATATCCTCCCACTGCTATATATACTATATGAATGGCAGTACCAAAGCTGTAAATATCCTCCCACTGCTGTAGAACTGTAGCCTGTAGAACTATCTTTTCCATATGAAAAGCACTGCTGTACTCTTCTCCACGTTAATACTTGTCCTCCAGGTGGTCAGACACCCCTACAACTGTGTCGGGCGCATCTGGAGTCGGCTCTCCACTAGCTGCCCTCACCACGACTCCGATACTAGAGCCGTGTCGTCCGCATACAGTGCCAACTTGGTGTCTGGGGAATTAGGAATGTCGTTCACATACAGACTGAAGAGCACCGGTCCCACAAGGGAGCCCTGCAGCACTTCAGCCCAGATGCTTCCGACTTAGGAAGTGACGTTCTCAAAGGTAGTGAAGAAGGTTCGGTGGGATAGATAAGATTTTACAACCTTAACTAGGTAGAAGGGCAGGTTCAGGGAGAGGAGTTTGAAAAGGAGACCTTCGTGCCAAACACGGTCGAAGGCACTTTGCCACGTTGAGAAATACAGCACCAGTCAGCCTGTTTATGCTAAAGTTCCTCGTTACCTGCTCCACAAGCCGTGGTGAGACGTAGCTTGTCCCACCCGAAAGCTGAATTGCTCTTCCACCAAGATGCCCACCTCGCGAACATGTCGGATCAGTCTCGTCAGTAGAAGTCTCTCGAACAACTTTCTAAATAGTTGAGCAAGCTGATCGGTCGGTAAGACGAAGATAGGGCCGAGTCCTTAACCGGTTTATGAAAGCAGAGGACGTTGGCGTACTCCCAGAGCTCAGGGAAGTGATTCATGCGTTGAATAACTCCATGAGGAAGTTAATCACCTCCAAGGGCAGCTTTATGAGGACCGCGTTATTGATACCGTCGCATCCGGGGGCCTTGTTTAGTCTTAGAGCGGCCAACGCCCGAGACATTTCTGTCACCTCCATGGGTTCAGGTTCATCCAAGGGTCTGTACGAGACCACACCAATGACCTGAGCCACGTGCGCCGGGTCTGACGGGTCGTCAGTCGGTACAAATTGTGCCTCTAAGTGCTCAGCGAGAGCATCGGCCTTCTCCAGGTTGGAGTTGGCCACCCCGTTACGACCCACAATAGGCGGTCTTGGTGCGGGGACCCACATAAAGTTCCTCTTCATGTGACACAGGGACCTATCCTGTACGCACAGGCTCTTAATCTTGTCCTCCCAGACACTGTTCCGGTATTCTTGGACCATCTCGCGAACCGCATGGACTTTTTGGCTCCAGTTGGCCTTGTCTACCGGGTCACTCGAGATTTGCCAAGCCCTCCTCAGCCGATTTTTCTCCCAGACGTGCCTGAGGATAGAATCGGGCAAATAAGCCTGTGGCGCCCTCTTAGGACGGTGCCTCGGCGTCGAAGCTTCGAGCGACCCTTTTATTGATGGCGGAAGTTATGAACTCCGCACCACGATCGATTTCCGCTGCTGCTCGAAAGGCAGGAGTGGGTCCCAAACTCTCTCTCAGCACAATCGTGAACCTGTCCCAGTTAGTTCGCTTAAGGTTGAGTTATTCGGGGTCTATGAAGGACACTGCGCGTCCCAGGTTCACAAGAACGGGATTGTGATCCGAGTCTAGCTCAGCTAGAGACTTCAGCACCAATCGCCTTCTGATCACTCTGGAGACAACGAGGTCGAAGACGTCCGGGAAACCAATAGGATTATGAGGGAGGTGGGTGGGGGTGGGGAGGCCGGAAGCAACCAAGCCGTGTAGTTCTATGACGTCGTGGAGCAATCCGCCGTGAGCGCACATAAACCTATAGCCCAATGAACGGTGCTTAGCGTTGAATTCACCACCAATTAAAACAGGCATGGTAACTCGAAGCAGCACCTCCAGGTTGGCCCTCGTAGCCCAGTTGAACCGGCGGAAGGGAGGGAAGTAGATGGAAATAAGTCGCACTGAGCCGGTAGAGGTCACCAGTTGGATAGCCGTTGCTTCCATGTGTTGGAGGGGAGGAAGCGAGATGACGTGATGGTAAAGGCCCCTTCGGACCAAGACCGCCGTCCCACCCCTTCCCACATCCCCCACTTGGTCGCTCCGATGGCAGATGAACTCTGCTAACGAGAACCTCATTGCGGAGCGCAAGTGGGTTTCTCCTAACAGCATTACATCGACACGATGCTTTGCCAGGAAACTTTCAAGCTCATACTTCCTCACCGCGACTCCGTTGGCGTTCCAGAGTGCGACTGTGAGCTCCTTCAGCACTGGGGGTCCTCTATTCGGGTGCACTGCCATGAGAGACCAGGTAGAGGATGATGTGATCCATGACCAGGTGGCCACGGTTACTCCTCGGAGATTCTTGGACCTTTCTCAAGAGACTTGATGAAAAGTCCCATGGATATAGTCCCGGAATTCCCTTGAGAAGCTCAATGCAAAATTTGAGCTTCACACCATCATTCTCTGAGGTAGGGTTGGGGGTGGCAGGGGCAACAGGGATAGGAGTGGAGAGTGGTAGGAAAGGGTTTGACAATAATAGTACGAGAGATGCCACCTTATATATGAACTGGAACTGAAATCTAAGGAGAAGAGGGGAACGGGGTTTACCCGCATGCACCAGAATCATCAATAGCAATAAACCACTGTTGGTTGGAGTCCAAGGAAGCACACAGAGCATGTTCAGTCTTTTTTTGCTGAGTCAGTTGACTAGATGTGGCTGCCACGTCCGCTTATTATTTTTAGTCGTCAAGCCTGGTAGAATTCAAGTGACCCAGTATGCAACAATTACACAGTGAGTTAGTAAACAGCTATTTATTTTAGTTTCGTTTTCTTTTGTATTTATGGGCTAAATGAGCTTAGCCCATTACAGTGCTATAAGGAATTAAATTGAATCCTTTTACGGTAAATATTTTTGGATTGAATTAGTTCTTGTTCTGCAAGACCAACCGAATGATTGGATTCAGTATCAAAGTTAAGAGCCCTGCTATTAACAGTTTTTTGTTTGAATAAGAAAGCTGCGAAAGCGCTTGAAATTGAAGTCATATTTACATAATTAAACCTGAATTAAAAAGTTGGGCCATGCTTGTCAGCTAAATCTGCAGCTTGGGTACGAACCCAAATCTAACTTTACAAAAATCAAAAACCCTTCCCATACAGCCTTTATATTACTCGGCTTGCAAGGACATTGTAGATCTTAAACTCGTAGGCAATATCGTAGCACTACTTCTAGGCATATTTGGCGTAAACAACGTAAGCTATGTGTACTAATCGCACATGACAGTCACCTATACTTTGTTTCACCATGTACCCGTACTTAAACGGGAAATTGAGAGTTTTGAAATCATTATAAAAACAAACAATGGTGAACTGGTGGCATTTGTATTTGATTTTGGAAAAGTGTGCATGAAACTTCATTTTTGACGTTGCTCAACATGAACAGTCCTCACCAACAATACTACATCAACCGATGGGAACCGGAATATCTTCTGTCTACTATGATTTTCTCTATCAACGTGGTCATAGTATAGGAAGTTTTTTAGTGGTTTGTTCAAGAGTGTCGTAAAATTGCTAACAAGTGGTGCCAAAGCCATTAGAAAACAGGCGCTTCAAACAGCCATCTGTATGCTCTCCAACATCATCAATCAGCAGAGTCATCTTAGAGAGGAATTACGCCAGCATCTCAGCGAGGCCGGACATAACTTTAGATGTGTAAAATATCAACACACTAATGAACAGCTCAGGCTATAAAGGATATCGTAAGAAGCATCTACGTCAGCCTTCTGTCATTGCCTGACGTTGCATGTTCACTAAGAATAAGAATAAGGAGACAAAGGCAGTAGATATTTTCAATTGAAATGTAATTTCTACACTCCTAATCCTGCGAGTGTGCCAGCAGTCAACTTGATCTTTTTTAAGTACCACCGACACAAACCAGTTTCGAATGCAGACAATGGATCCAGTACAAACCCGTTCCTTCCCTCATCGATGATTTACACATTGAATTTACCGTTATCTGTCAAAACGAGTTTTATATGGATCTCTCACAAACAATGCTAGCTATATCTCAATGCTAAATAATGAAACCCGACGGTAGTGCATTCGATGCTGTGGATATTACATCCCCACAACTGATTACACCCATTATTATTATACACAGGAGGAGGATTTATTTATAAACCAAAACCTAGAATCTCCACCCAGCAACACTTACGCATACAGATCGTACATTGATAGTTTGGTCAATTACAACAGTGAGTCCAAAATAATGCATTTTACCTGGGGCCTATGATACGCAGACACTCCCAACACGTTTTATGTTGCTACCAATACTAACGGGATTTAAGAATCATCGTAGTCTTTCTGCAAAAAGTAAAACTTGATATTATATGTTATTTACACGGTGACAAATTTAACCAAGAGAAATACTTTTTGGATGGTACCAAACTAAGGGACAAGCTGGTCAGTTCCAGAGATGCTTTCAGTCTTATGGCTGCTCCTGAAATCACACAGTTCAAAGTTCACATGGTCGAAAATATACTTCTATTTCAACTTGTGCCAAACTCAACCCTTCTTTTCTAAGCTCTTAAGTTACTTGAACATACATGCCATGTAGGCTCAAGGAACCTAAGATAGCAAGACAAAGAATAAAAAAAGGAAATCACAAGGATATTTATTTACCTAAACTTAAATATGCCAAGCCCAAGTATCAAGACCTTAACCTTCAGAAAAATAGTGTATTTGACTATCGACGTTGAGGGAGTTAAGATTTTGCTTAATATAAATGCAAAGAGTTACATGAAAATAACATTGACCTGAAGGCTATTTTATTATCAGATTATATAATAAGACTCAAAAGGTAAACCATATAATATTTAGTGATTACAGACAGTGCGTAATAGTAGATTAATTCAATAATACTCGTCAGGATGCAATATATGTACTTAAGTATACAAATAAATATTAAATTAAAGCGATCAACACGCATTTAGCTAAATTAGAGAATAGTCATTGTAAGGAAATATTATCAGTTCAAATATAAACAAATGTAAATGAAGTTGTTTATTGCGAACAATATGCCAATTAGATTATAAGCATGGACACAACCTATTCTCTACATATTTGGCCTAAGCCACTCAAAAGACAGATCTTTACACATAAATTAAACTTGCCTAAAAGTCTACTCGTATCACATTTCCGTATCTATAAAACATAACATTTATAATACAACAAGTAGATTTATGCTCGTGACTGTACACCAGGATCTATTGTTGGTTATAAACATGACTATTCTCATCTAACAACCCGGGAGGAGGGGTAAAATTAGACACGAAAATAATTATTTACTTTCTACCCTATCTGCTATGTTTACAATTAACTCCTAACATAATAGTTATCTAATGCATTTCCCAATAACTTTAAACATGAAAATATGATACGAAACATAATTAGTTACGCCTGGACTTACTTCAACTGTAAGTATATACCAAAGGAATGACAGTACGAGATAGCACACAAAGGTTAAATTAAATAATTTTGAATTGTTAACAAATCATATGAGCTCAGACCAAAAAGACTTGAGACCTTAAGATGTTAAAAAAAGTTCATAATTCCAATAGAAATTAAATTTGGTAAATATATATATCGAAATATATCCATATTTAATCCTTACCTAATTTTGACTGGATTTAGACTGCCAAGTTTTAAAATAAAAAATTATATAAAAAACAATCTCCAAAATAACGATAAGTTACATGTTGGTAAGTCCCTAATTCCTATCAGCATCAATTAGTAAAGTTCCATTCTGGGTACTAGCTTATATTTAAATTTGATCAGCGGGGGAAAATGTTAGGGAGATATCACATTACCAATGAAGTCATCAACAAGTCAGAAATGGCCATCTCATCGACTCCTGCGCACAACGCCGTGAAGATAACCAAGTGGGAGTAGGGAAACACACTTTATAGGATATCTCGCTCCTTTCCTCAAGTTTTAGCGCCTGCGTAGCGTCTTGAACTCGGGGATAACCTACAAGCGAACAGAAGTCACATAGCACTTCGTGACCTAATTCTTGTTTCTTGCCAAACTCGAACAATAAGCAGGGTTCTGTGTTGACTTGCGTGGAGTGTCCATGACTAGGCACTGACTTCCCGGTAAAATGGGGTAAGAGTGTATTCACTCTTTTAAGGTGGTGGAGGTAGATGTCTATGTTAGGTTGTCACTATGCTACAAACTCATCAAACATAAGTTCTGCAAAGTATGCCATCATTCGAGTGAAAGTAAAAACGTTCACCTTTCCTTCTGACATGCAAGGGAAATCATACTAACTGGGTGGTAACCTAAACGTGAGATTTGTTTCGAATGCATCGTTCAATGGAGATGCCTCCAAGAATCCTTTCAGTTTCCAAACTTATGACATGAATAATTTCTCACTGTAAGTGGATGGAAAACAAGTGCTGTAAAAATCTTTGCAGCCCAATCTAACCAAAACCAATAACGTCAAACGCTGTTTTTCGGAACGACTATCCATTTCATGAACGAAGCTAGTATCATCACACCGGTATGTCTACCCTACGTGACACCATCTCATGGCTTTTGACCTCACACTGAAACTTTCTGTCCATATGAGCTCGCATTAGAATTTTACGTGGTACGGATCTTTGACAACTGAGATGAGCTTCACACAGACACTCACCGAAACCGTCAACTATATTGTATGCGACTAATTTGCCAACATCATCATCATTTAAAAGGAAAGAAACGTTGTTGCTGATTTAGGGAGTTAATATAAGTGAGGTACCATCACATACCCCAACATTTAAATCATGGATGTCATTCATGATTTGCAAAGCTACATCAACGACGCAAAGAATTTATCATCAAGAAACTAATTTATATATGAGTGTGTGACACATTACTTCCCTATTGGGTATTCAAAACCCCTTACGGCAATGATAAACTTTCCCCTGTGTCTAAAATTCACACCAGCTATATTGTCACACACTCCACGGCATTCCCTCAGATAGTACTGATGTATATTACAACCTGCTCGAATACCTCATCTTTCATGTCACACTACGTGCAGAAACCATCTACGTCAAGGGGGCATACAATTAAATGTTTATAGCCAAATACACGTCTATGCCGATCGTGAATCTGCATGACAGAAGATGTTCCTCTTTAAACGCCCTTAAAGCGATTTCAAGCTTATATGATTAAAGAGGGATGCACACCATAAGACATGCGCTGAAAACAGGCCCGTGATTTCATTCTGTACGTTCGGATGTTTTCCTTGCTGATCAACTGCTGACAAGAATAGCGTGCCCTACAGCCCTCGTCATCAACACAGAACCACACACCAAGCCTGTGGTGAATTGGGTCGCCATCTTTATCGACAAAAACGTTGTGGAAGAGAACTTTGACAGTTATAGTATTTTCCTCAGTTTAACGTCGCATTTGATATCTAAAGGCATAAATGTTTTACGATAATCGCATATCACGGTACAACATCGAAACATAGCCTAGGCATTTTCCAGTATTACTGTCTCATGCACCTTTCCTACCACGACCAGAACATTCTAATTAAGACTTTTCTGGCTCTTTTACCACTTACCGATCATACAGACAACGTTGCCAAGTTGTTGGAATATTACAATGCATGTTTTAATACGTCAGCTTACTATCGTCCCACAAGAGGTATTGTCCAATCAGAGTGCACCCTTTCTTGCCCCAGTAGCTATAAAATAGCATTCCGAAGGCCAGCAGTATTTGACGCGATCACACATAATGGAAAGTCAACAAGTACCCCAATATGTTTGCACTCGTAAACTATAGCCGGTGAAATCACTCCCCATAGCCAATATTTTCAACAGTCTGTTTCTGGTGGACGAAGTCGACGCCAAAGGAGTCATAATAACATAAGTGTCAAGAACAACTTTAAGTCCTTTGACCAGCTAGAAACAACTGCGGAGGGAATTGTGTTGTGTTTAACCAAACTATCAGTAGGTCATATCAAAGTTTTTTTTAAAAAACACACAGCCTCCTCAGAAGATACGCTTGTCTAGTCATGAAATATCTCTGAGATGTATTTGCACTGATCTGTGGTCAACATCAACGAGAAACATGATGCTGGACTCAAAAGTGTTACCAATCTCCCACCGAGAGTTGCGAGAGTTGTGGGACCTCATCGACGTCATCGTCGACTGAAGGAATATGTGGTTGACACCCGTTGCCAGATATTGCAATGTGTAGCTTGACACACTTGTCATGATGTATGCGACATGCTAGCAGAGACCATGGATATCATCGATTTCGAGCAACCTATGTTGAAAAAACAGAAACCTAGATTTTATCAGTGCTACATACTATACACTTCAAGTCGTCGGTCTGTACTATTTCATTCTGGTTTGTGAACTCAAAACCATTTTACTAACATATCTAAGAGACATTGTAGAAAAACGTAGGAACGAATACACGAGTCATTAGTGTTAAAATGGTAAAAATAAGGCTATAATATTGTGTTTTAGTCACGTAAATCCAACTTCTATTTTTCAGTTTCAACATCACTTCCGTATGAGCGCCAATGTCGATCAGGAGCCCTCAATCAACAATATTTAGTATTCATATTGTGATGTTATTTTTACTAAAAGTATTACTTATAATATAAATTTAATAGTAGGTTGACTCAATTCTTCAAATATATAATAACGTTGACAATTTTACTGTTTATTTGTTTTAAATTTCATTCACAACTCCTAA
>CABFWB010006558.1:0-15252 GCA_902151455.1 Timema bartmani
CTTGAAAACTGTTAATTTTATAAAAATTTATTTCAAATATAAGATTTTATTATAAACAGACCTACATATTTGCAATGACAATTAATTTAATATCTCAAAACTTACGAAGATATAATTAAAAAGGAGACTTTACGCATCAGTGCGGAACTCTTAAAATCATTTTGATGAAAAATTGAAAGTAGCCATTTTGTTTGAAATATTGATCAAAGCTTAGAAACGAAATTTAATCAAAACCGTTAGAACCGATTTTTATCAAATCGATTTTCTTTTTCTTTTTGCCCTACAAAAAAACTGCCCTTAATTTTAGAATTATAGATCCAATTCCAAAAATCCCTCGGGGCAACCCTATGAAAACTCTAACTAGATATCAAGTTTTAGTCGAGTCAGTAAAATAATTTAGACCCGAAGTACAGACGGACAGACGGACAGCTAGACAGACAGACAAACGGCATAAGATTTACATTATTCGAGTAATGTGCTGCAGTACAGTAGTATACGCCACCATTGTGCTACCTCTGTCGGTCCACAGACAACAAGCGACAGCGTATCTCGACATAAGGACGGCCATCGTGCCGTGAACGGCGCGCCGAAATGTTCGGGATACATTGTGTCTAATGCATCTCTTCACAGGCCAGGGTGTTTCACCTTCGGCCCCACGTTGTTCGTTGTATTGAATAAACGCTAGGGCTTCTGGAACTTTCGAAATATATGTTGAGGGATTAATTGCGCAAGTAAAATCAAGTACAGTGCTTTGAGAGAAGCTTAGAGGCGTACAAATCTTGGAATGAGCTATTATTAGCTTGGAGGGAGGTTTGTGCTCTAATCAACTCATAATTCGAGACGGTGGACGACGAGAAGGAAAAAAGGAGTTTGGTACACACAACAACTTCTTTCTTGATTCATTTTAGTACATTGGAACATAACGAGGAAATGGAAACGGTAAATTGGAGGGAATTAATTGCAATAAGGCAAAGCACGCCATTGGTAAGCCTACAGATGGCGAGCGCCGTCCACGGCGACGGCGAAAAGCCGTTACGTGTGAAAGCCACCTAACAGTGCAATGATGCAAAGAGGAATGTACTTTTGTTGGCTTAATCTGTTTGTATTTAATAAAGTAATGGGTTGATCACTATTCGACAGAACATGAAACAATATTAAGTAACATAAGTATCGAGTACGTATTGTAATATAATTATAACGGCTTAATGCTAAAACTGAAAAACTGCTGTACAAAGGGGGGCCTCAAATTTTCTTGCTTTGGGCCTCACATTTTCTTAAAACGGCCCTGCGAATATGATTCTAATACATGAAATAAAATAGGTCAATTTTATTTGAAAATATGATTTTGAATAGGCCTAAATATTTAACAAATAAATGGTACGGTGCACCACACAGACTTTCTCCCACTTTTATCATAAAAATATATTTACTAAAAACTCGTAAGATTTATGAAACAAAATAATAGGTATATAAATTGTTGTACAAACACTATATTAAAGATCATAAATAAAATAAATTGTTATTTATTTATTCTATGGAATTAGAAACTAGGAATACTGTTAAAGAAAAATTGAGAAAAAAGAAAAATCTTTGTCCACAAAAGAGAATAAGAATCAAATTTATTTTCAAAGACCCGAATTAAAAAGTATATTTATTTGCTTATAGCTCAGAAATTATTGGTTTCATAAAAATAGATTTCAAATGAAATATTTTTATCTTTAATAGTACTACAACTTTACAATGATAAGCTATTTTGTCTCAAATAGGCCTAGTTGTAGGGAAATGATGAAAATTGTAAAATTTTTCCATTATGTAAAGTACCCTCAAAGTCATTTTCATGAGAAAATGATAGTTGCCATCTTCTTTGTAATAATAAATATTTAATAAAAATTGTTAGAGTGAATTTCGACATAATCGATTTTTTTTCTCTATTTGCCCTTCAGTAAACTACCCTTAAATTTGGGCTAGACATCTATTTCCAAAAATCCCTTGGGGGCGGGGGACATTATAAAAAACCCAGATATCAAGCTATAGCCCAATCTTTAAAATATTTTCGGCTCTAGCCTGAGGTATATACAGACAGACGGCATTGCAAAAAACATTTTTTTTTTCCTGTTTCAGGGGGTCATGAGACGTCCATATTTATCAAAATCTTGAGCTCTAAATTTTTTACGATTAAAATACTCTCTCTACGAGGTGTCGAGAGAGAGTAAAAATAACTTTATCTTTATTATCTCTTGAATGTTGATCCCTTTCCCCAAGGCCGTAGTCAGGGGATTTTTTTGGGGTTCAAAACCCCGCCGAAATTTTACGAAGAAAATATATATGGACTTTTTTGTGGTTCAAAAAATATCAAAATTAAGGTACAAAGACAAATAATAGGGCTGTGTTACCATAAAAAGCACTTTATAAAGCTTCTAGAGGTGTTTAATAGTAATAATTTTTTCTACCTTCGGCAGCTATGGTGTTATGTTGCCATAAAAAATACATTATAGAGCTTCTATAGGTGTTTAAATTTATAAGATTAGATTTTTCCAAGCCTCCACCAGTTAGGGGGCTATGTTGACATAAAAACACTTCAGATAGCTTCTATAAATGTTTATAATTCATAATTTTTCCTAGCCTCCAGCAGTTAAGGGGTTATGTTACCATAGCAAACACATTATAGAGCTTCTATAGGTGTTTAAATTTATAAGATTAGATTTTTCCAAGCCTCCACTAGTTAGGGGGTTATGTTGACATAAAAACACTTCAGATAGCTTCTATAAACGTTTATCATTTATAATATTTTCTAGCCTCCGGCAATTGGAGGATGTTCCCACCTGAAATTATTGTCTGGCCTTGCCTTTCCCCTCTGGATATAGCAGATATGGTATCTGTGACAGTTCTAACCTTTCCCCTCTGGATATAGCAGATATGGTATCATGTGACAGTTCTGGATATAGCAGATATGGTATCTGTGACAGTTCTAACCTTTCCCCTCTGGATATAGCAGATATGGTATCTGTGACAGTTCTAACCTTTCCCCTCTGGATATAGCAGATATGGTATCTGTGACAGTTCTAACCTTTCCCCTCTGGATATAGCAGATATGGTATCTGTGACAGTTCTAACCTTTCCCCTCTGGATATAGCAAATATGGTATCTGTGACAGTTCTAACCTTTCCCCTCTGGATATAGCAGATATGGTATCTGTGACAGTTCTAACGACTAGTTTCTATTCATTTACTTTATCTTCAGGTTTCAATTTTGGAGGTAGGCCTAGGTATTATTCCTCCCACAAAGTTGTTGTGGTTTGGGTATGTATCCTGTATTTAGAAAGTTTTTATGAAATTAAATATTAATTAGTACTAACCATAATTTTTCTACATAATATTTAATTTACTTATAGATTATATCAAAATCAATTTCATACAAACCTACTTCGGCAGCCTCATGGTCTAAAAAGGCGTCGCTCTCGCAACAGGATGGGCTGCTGGTGACAGAAAGATCGGGGTTTGAATTCCAGTCGGGTGTATGGACGATGCTTTTTCCTAAATAGTTTTCCACTTTACCTCTGTGCAAATACTGGCACACTTCCTCTAAATTCAACCTTTTTAATCTGTAGCTCACTAGCGTAATTAGTGCGTAGCTTAAGCGTATATCCTTAAGAGGTAGTAAATAATACGTGGTGACAAAAATAAATTATACATTTATTTTGCTAGTGATTGAATTACTTGAATTATTTTGTTAAATATATTAAATCACCTAATATAAAAAGTGTTATCATTTGTATTAATAATTTTACCGCTTGATGTACATCAAGTAATTACAATCAAATACAATAGACTGGTAAACAAATTTTTACTTTAATATTTCTTATACTACTAAAATATTATCTCTCCTTACCAAAACCAAAATTTTTTAAAACAAAAAATAAATATTTATTGTTACTAAATAAGTAGACACATTAAAACTATAAAATATATGGAGAATAAACTTAAACATGGCCGTTCTTAAAGAAAACTACTAAAAAATCATGATGTTTGGATAAAATGTTTTGCTTAATATTTTGAAATTGATATCTGCTGTAAACGATACTTTTATTTCGATATCATATCGCTCCCTAAATACGGCCTTTAACATTCAATGAAATACGTATTTCCTGAGATAAAAATAATCATTTAAAAATACACAATCATTCTCTTCCTAAAGAAGGAAATTTAAGTTCTTCTTTATTTGAAAAAAGACGAGGGAATCCTTTTCAGTAACACAAATATAAAAGGAAGTGTTTCTTGAATACTGTGTGAGAGATATTTATCGTCTTAGGTTTCTTTATAATAATCTGTAATTTTGTTTGAAGGGAAACACAACATTTGGAAGTTTCGCAAGAAATCTCTAAAACAGTTTTGTTTAATTTGATTATAGGAATTAGGTATCGTCGACAGTGAATAATGTGCGGTCCGCCTCCGTCCATATAATGGCGCGGAGCACAAAAGAGAATATAGAGTGAGCTGTTACCAATGTGGTGAAGATCCATTATCCGCCGCGACAACAGCGCTACGGGCGGTCGCCTCTATAAACTGACATAACTACCATGCGTGGGACATGACGTACTGTTGGGGTATTCTTCACGTTCGAGGGACGGCGGAGGGGAGAGGGGGCAAAAAAAACCCACAAAAAAACAACAACCTACACTTCCCTTTAGTTTAGTTATTCTATCTTGCCGACTATCAAATTTGCTTTTTTAATCTTTTAACTCGCCATGTTTGTACTTGTGTTTTAGAAGAATTCATACTAAGGCCTAAAAGGGGCCTGTAGAAAAAATAAATAATGTACGTTATTTAAAAACCCACGTGCTTTTTATTAGGAAATATGGGGTAATGTTTGTTTAAGAAACTCCAACATGTTCACTCTTCAAAAAAGAATAAATAATAAAACACAATCTCGAGTGGTCTGTTATAATAATTATTATTTTTTATTTATTTAGCACCGCGTCTTACTACCCGTTTGGGTTATAAGGTTAAGTACTAATTACACTAATGGATTAGGAATGGGGTAGGTTGAATTTAAAGGAAGTGAACCCGCATTTGCATGGAGGGAGAGTGTAAAACCATTTAGGAAAAGCCACCTCCAGTTCATCCGACCGAGATTCGAACCTCGATCTTCCCGTCCTTTGTGGTCTAGCTCAATACGACTAAGTCACCGAGGCGAGGGTTGTTATAATTAAGATCATAATTAATTTCTAATAATAGGTTATCAGTAAACTACCCTTAAATATTTTTTTAGCTCAGAAACAAAAACAGATTATTATATTTACATATTATTATTATCAAAATAATAATAAATGAAACACTCTTCAGATATACGTTTTGGAAAAAAAATTATGGCCATTTAATTTCAAGCTTTTAATTATTATTTTAAAGAAACATTAAAGTTAATTCTTATTTACTTGCTTCAGTGGCCACATGGTTTAAAGCGTCGCTCTCAAAATAGACTAGACTACCGATGACGGGGAGATTGGGATTCAATCCCGGTCGGGTGCACCAATGGGGTTTTTTCCTGAATGTTTTTTCACCCCCTCCACACAAATCTGGGTGCACTCTAAATTAAATCTTCCTAATCAATAACACATTAGTGTAATTAGTACATAGTTTGAACGAGATCTAACTCGTCTGAAACTCTACCCCTGAACAACCCCTGGCCTACCATCCCCTGGCCAACCATCCCCTGCAAACCACTCCTGGACAGTTACCCCTCCAACTACCCCTGGACCATTAACCATGGATCATTACCTCGTTAAATGCTACTATTTTTTTAGCACCGCGTCTTACTACCTGTTCAGGTTATACGCATATGTACTAATCACGCTAATGAGTTAGGGATGACTAAGGTAAAATTTAGAGAATGTGTACCTGCATTTGCGTGGATGAAGATTAGAAAACCATTTAGGGAAAACCACCCTTAGTCCACCCGACTGGGATTCGAGCCCCATTATTAACAGTCTAGTGTATTTTGAGAGTAATGCCTTAGACCACGTGGACACCGAAGCAGGTTAATATAATATAATATAATATGATGTTAGTGAAATCAGATCTCAAACCATTAAGTTGCGTGGAAATTTCATACGTTTAACAAATTACTAAGGTCGACAGTACTCCCTTCCCCGACCTCAAAATTTCCAATGAAGAGAATGGAGACAAAGAGTGTATTTTCTGGGTAATAAACCACAGGTTGTACAATAGTCCCCTCAGTCTATAGGAGGGGAACAGGGGTGGAGTGACGTAGCCCGCTCTAGAAGGATAGAAGGTTCCATTCACAAACACTTAATAACATTAACCTAGGAATATAATTAGACGGCCGCTCATTGGCTTACGTATTGTTAAAGATACAGTCCATTCGTGACTGGAGTGTAGGTAAGTAACAAATAAAAGTTACCAGATATACTTTCATGTATCCATTCGCCAAACCATATGATCTGCAAAACCATGTGTTGAACTGCTGTCTTTTTTGGCAGTCAAAACTTGCAAAACAAACAATAACTTGTTTCTAATTATTTTAAAGCATTTTTAAAATATTGATGACGTCACACAACCCATGTTCGGCTATGTAATGCACATGTGTTTTTTTTATAAAAAATAAGTTTTATTTTGAAACTTATATATTGTATGACTCTTTCTTTAAGTTATAATAAAACATTTAGTCCTATTTATTTTGGTGGTCATTTATAAAAAGAAACACGTGTGAAGATAATGCTTTTTAATTTTTTATTATTATATGTAGGCCTACCATAATATATCTTGTTGCCACAACCGCGAAACAAAAACATAATAGGCCTAGTTTTATTAATATATTTTGTTCTTTTAGCAAGTTATGAAAACACCAATTGTAATTGTAATTGTAATAGGAAGTGTTATTAGAAGCATTTAATAACCCTTTTATTGATAATATAGTATTACTAAGAAAATAATCACTATTCCCACAAATACCTAAAACTAATGTTTGCAATAAATGACTTCTGTTAGCTTTCAGGTACCACCATTACAGTGATGAATGGAATATATTCTGTCATCATCATCATCATCATCATCATCATCATCATCAACAGTGTGGCCGGGTCAGTTCAATAAAATGCCTCCATCTTCCTCTATCCTTTAATTTCTTCCATTTTTCTCCTCTCACTTTATGTTATCTGCTCCTCCCATCTATTTCTTGGCCTCCCGTGATCTTTTCCCCTACATATTTAATTTCCAACATTTTCTTCGGGATTCTCTCTTTTTTCATCCTCATTACATGCCCAGACCATCTCAGTCTTGCTTCCTCTACTATCTCATGTACTCCCTGTACCCCAACTCTTTCCCGGATAACTTCATTCCTAATCTTGTTTCTCCTCGTGACAGCTAACAAACATTCTTCTCACAAACTTCATTTCCGTGGCCTCCCCTCTCCTAGTCCATGGGAATGATCTACACGATGTAAATATAGGTAATACTGTACTTTAGAAGGTAAGGAGTGGTTGAAAGAAATACAGAATTACTACATAGACAATGTACAATACAGTACGATATATCACAGTCATTGCAATGTTCTCTTCATTGCCCTCTACAATATTATTTAGAGAACAAATGTAGGAATTGTGTTAAATATTGTTACCACCGATTAAATTCAACACCCAAAGAACCCGCTTCAGTGGCCGACTGGTCTAAGGTGTCGCTCTTGCAATAGACTGGAACTGACGATGACGGGCAGATCGGGGTTCGAATCCTAGTCGGGTGTATTGAGGGTGACTATTTTTAATGGTTTTACACTTATATTCTACGCAAATACGGATACACTTAATCTAAATTCAACCCGAACGGTTAGTAAGACGCGGCGAGTAAAGACCATCTCAAAGATCATTCCAGCCAATGGACGTAAGACTATCCGGTTTATCGAAATTTATAAAAATAGTTTCATAGCTCACCACTAGGAAGCACTAGTACGATGTGTGACTGGCGAATAAAAAGAGGGAGGGGGTTCGAATACCTATCGGACGGGTTACGACTACTCCTCTAATTGAATGCAGGTACATTACCTTGTCTAGCCCTCCTCGGAGGATCAAACTAGAGTCCCGCTGTACCAGTGTTTGAACCCTTTAACCACTTAGCCACGAAGAACGGACGCTAAGGCCGCTTTCAGATGACATGACTTTTCGCCGTGTCCGGCACGGCAACGTTTATACCTAAAGACACGCCGTCGAACAAACGATGTAATCGTGAAAATCCGTGACGTGGCCTCACGCCTTATTCCCCTGCTAGTTGCTCTCAAGTTGCCACCATGAACAGTCACAAGAAATTGTTGAATCTGTACCTTTTTTTACATCCATTACTGTTTCCAGCCTGTGGTCAGTTTTTATTCAAGTCATATATTTTCCACTGCCAGCCTGTTAGGCCTGTCATAGACGCCTTATAATCTAACTTAAGCCTAGGACAGGTGCAACATCCAGTTCACGGACGTTTACCCGTCACTGTGAAAGGGTAAACCCACTTTTCACTAATGATAAATATTTCGGCCATGACAGGAATCGAACCCGGGACCCTTAGCTAAGTAGACAGACACGCTGCTAGCTGAGATAAGGTGTCAGATTGAATTTGTACTATTTGAGTATAAAAAGTAAAAAGCGTTCACGAGTCAGGAAGTGGGTTCATCCTTGAAATCTCCAAAGACCAGGTCCTTAAAGTCCGGGTTTAGTTCCTTGAACACTTCTCTACGTGTTTCTGTTGTGACCGTTCGTGAATTGTTCTCTTCTGGACTTCCCAAAGAGTCGGTCTATTTGATACTAGAGCTATGAATAGTTCAACGTCTACCTCACAACCCTTCAATATCCAGAAACCAAAACAGATGTTAAAATACACGAACAAAGCACGGCACTTCTATGGCACTTTCTATCACGTTGCTCCATGTTGTACTGAACTGTGGCGATGTTAAAATGCACGAACAAATCACGGCACTTCTATGGCACTTTCTATCACGTTGCTCCATGTTGTACTGAACTGTGGCGATGTTAAAATGCATGAACAAAGCACGGCACTTCTATGGCACTTTCTATCACGTTGCTCTATGTTTTACTGAACTGTGGCGATGTTAAAATGCACAAAAAAAGCACGGCATTTCTATGGCACTTTCTATCACGTTGCTCCATGTTGTACTAAACTGTGGCGATGTTAAAATGTACGAACAAAGCACGGCACTTATATGGCACTTTCTATCACGTTGCTCCATGTTGTACAGAACTGTGGCTGCTCTGGCCACCGGACTGTGGCTGCTCTGGCCACCGGACTGTGGCAAGTCAGTAGGTCTGAACACGCATGTTTAGCTCCATATGCATCTCACGCCGTGGACGGCAAGGCACCGGATTGAAATGGGTGCCATGGTGACCACGGCAACAATCCACGGCGTGGTTCTTTGCGTGTAAAGTCATCCTTAGACGCCCATGGTTATTTCTAAGCAAGGTATCGTGGCGGACACGTCGCGCGTTGCACGGTGAAACGTCGAATTGTCTGAAAGTGGCCTAAAAAAGGTAATCCCGTGATTTGCGATATCGAACCGCTGGCCACGTTTATCATCAAGGTAAGCGATATCTTCTGAGGCGCGCGGGGGCCATCTTGCCAACCAACTTCGCTCCCGAATTGACAATAAAATAGTAATAATAATAATATTAATAATAATAATAATAATAATAATAATAATAATAATACTAATGACAAAAAGCCGCGAAGTTTCCCTGCAGTAGAATTTCCTCTATTCCGCTGTTCTGCTATTGTCTCCAGATAGAGGGGAATGAGGGGGTGAGGGTCAGAGGCGTGGGTAGGATGGGTCGGAAGATTCCTGTCCCCCAAGCGCGGGTCGATGTCAACGGCATACCTTTCTGTTTCCAATTCTAACCACTTGGGGCGACACCGGCACAAGTCCCATTCATCCGTAGGTTACTAAAACAAAACTAAACGGGGAAGGGGGTATTTAAAGACCATTTTTCTGAACCGACAGATTATATCATCACACGATTCACAAAACTAGCTTGAATCTATAAAAGACACAACATCTAGACCCCAGACCACTATTTTTTCACAATGGCGTGTAGGTACTGACACCGTAGATAAAACGGTATTGTGTCAACTTGAGGTGAGATGGAATTGAACAGGAATTAAGGTCCGTATTTTCACAGTTTTTATGATAAATATATATTTCGGAGGAAAAATTTTAATAATTTTTTATTAGAAACACAAAGTTTAATTTTCTGCACACCGTAATCGCAACAGTTGTTGAATATCTGTCCCAAGGATAGTGAAATCTGTTGATGTTACCAGGTGTAGAAAATTAAACTAAACGTGTCTTGTCAAGTAATATTGTGTTTATTTTTACAAAAATATATATATTTTTATAAAAACTACAAAAATACAAACTTTTACTATCGTTATCTTAATCCCACACTAAAGGTTTTTAATTTTCAATTTACCACCACGACTAAAAACTTTTCGATTAAAATTTGGGTTTGTATACTTTCACGTGATATAAAATTAACAATATGGGGCTTGGTTGCTGTGCGATTCTTAAAATGTTGTGAAAAGAATCCACTTGAGCATTTTCCCCCTACTATACTTTAAACGGATGAGCTATATTCTAGTTATATTTGCATGTCAATCGTTCAAAATGATTCAATTTTTTTTAAATATAAAAATGCCCAAAATACATTTTTAAAAGTTGATTTACAAAATTGTAGCAATAATTTATGGTAAAGTGTTACTTGACTCCATTTAGCTTTAAACTTAAAATTCAGCAGTAATTTGTAATTTATAAGCAGACAATTTAATGTTCGGATTATTCAAACTAGAAAAGAGGAGGGGGGGAAAAAACGAATTCTTTTTTTTATTTTATTTCTGTGAGAAAGCAAAGAGGGAGTTTTAACAATGGACGAGAAAGAACGGAGACATATATAAAAATTTTGTCTTCAAACTTTCATTTGGAAATAAAAACTTTGGTAATTGCGTTTTCGACTCCAACTTGGCTTGGCCTGACACTTTTTATGAAACGTCCTCCACAGATGGCGGTAGTAGCTTCCGCAGCCATTGTGGCCAGAACAACGCAGATCTTAAACATCTTATAGTAGTCGGCAGCACCAATCAAATGTACACAATTGATTTGTTGGATATACTATATTTGTAGATTAAAACTGAAACACTCTTTAATGAGTTACGTAATTAAAAGGAGGTGTAAGTATATACAGGATATCCAAATTATTATTTTTTAGCACCCCGTCTTACTACCTGATTTGATTATATGCATATTTACTAACTACGCTAATGTGTTAGAGATAAGGAGGGCTAAATTTAGATTAAGTGTTCCCACATTTGCGTGGAGAGAGATAGAGGAAAACAATTAAGGGAAAACCCCCTTCAGTACTCCCGACCGGTATTCGAATCCCAATCTTCCTATCAACGGCCGTTTAATCCATTGCGAAAGTGACACATTGGATCATGCAGCCACCAAATTGGATGATAGCAAATTAAGTGTTAAAAATATAAATGGTGATTGACCCAGACTCTAGGGAAACAGAAGAGTGTGTGGAAAACGATCCATTTTGGATGTGATTCTTCGGCGCAAAGCAAAATAGATCGGACACATCCTTCGGAGAAGCTGTCTTCTGCACGACGTCATAGAAGGCAAGGTTGAGGGAAAGAGGAGCTTAGGAAGAAGGAGGATTCAAATACTAGATTACTTGAAGGAAAGAAGAAAATTATAGGAGCTGAAGGAAGAGACAGAGGACAGAGATAATTGGAGTTCTAACTAAGTTTCACTGACAAAAAGAATGGACTTGTCGTAAGACAGAACACCTAGTAATAATAATAATAATATTAATAGGAATAAATTGATTCTATCAAATGAATACAATAAACACTATAAAAATAATCAGAAATAAAAACTACATTTTGGGCTGCCAGGTCGAGAAAATATTATATCAAAGATCGCGATCAAACAAGTTTGAGAAACACCGCCCTAGGTATATACCAAACCCGCATAATAATCGGCTCAATATATTTTGGGAGGTGTTGTTGGTATAATAGCTCACTGGTGATTGTCGTCGACACTTGGTAGGATATAGTTCCCTCAGATTACTACTACTGGATGTCTCAGGCAACGCATGATGTAGCTTCCCCGTACTTCATCACCAACTCAAGAGAATTCTTAGATAATACATACACCCTACTCTTCCCTGTGGATAGAATAGCTCGGGAGAGTCAATCGTGTGACCAACAAGCTCACATTACTAGAATAGGATAAGGAATAAGGACAATACATATAACCTACTCTTCCCAGTGGATAGAATAGGATAAGGAATAAGGACAATACATATAACCTACTCTTCCCAGTGGATAGAATAGCTCAGGTGAGTCAATCGTGTGACCAACAAGCTCACATTACTAGAATAGGATAAGGAATAATTAAAACCGTTGCTCTTTTCAACGATTACAGTTGAGGGGGTGAAACGTATTCGCCAGATAATTGTGGACGGGCGTGAAGCGATTCATGACAGTCCAAATATTTCACAACGTGTTATGAACAGGTGTGAAACGATTCTTAACAGTACAAATATTTCACAACATGTTATGAACAGGTGTGAAGCGATTCGTAACAGTCCAAATAATTTCACAACGTGCTATGAACAGGTGTGAAGCGATTTGTAACAGTCCAAATATTTCACAACGTGTTATGAACATGTGTGAAACGATTCGTAACAGTTCAAATATTTCACAACGTGTTATGAACATGTGTGGAAAGATTCGTAACAATCCAAATATTTCACAACGTGTTATGAACATGTGTGAATCGATTCGTAACAGTCCAAATATTTCACAACGTGTTATGAACAGGTGTGAAGCGAGTGGTAACAGCCCAGACACTGTCCAACGTATAAAGGTTTGAAACCATTCTTAATGGTGCAGATATCTACCCACGTTTTGTGAATAGGTGTGAAACAATTAATCACTACAGTCCAGGTATGTGCAGAATCTTACGGAGTGAATTTACAACACCACATAAATGGGTTGGAACTCACAATGGAAACTTTTCCGGCCACGTGTTAATAAAAACTTGATTTTCTTGTTTTGTTTTATAAAGTGAATTTAAATTTCTACATATCATCCAGGTAATTATTTTACATGACACTTTTTTGGGGTGGTATAATATTTAAACAAGACACTCGTCAAAGATGCTACAGAGGATGAATTATTTTAATTCCATAAGGACCTATAAGAAAAAAATCAAGACATTTATTTCTCTTGGATGAATCATAAAAGATAACAAATACTTCAAAATGTATATCGTTTTATCTAACCTTTATTGAACATCTCTTGCACCCGTATCTTTTCTGCTAGACTACACTAACTTGCTGGGAGGAGTGCAGGAAAGGGTGGGAGGGGGGGGGAGACAAATGAAGTCAATGCAATGACATTGAAAACAATTGCCTGGAAAATCAGACACGGTTTCCCTTTTCTGTTGTCGATGGCAGTCAGTTCGTCTGTGTTTGTGTGTTTTCCAGCAAAGTGATTTTTTTTTTCCTCCCGGGGTAAAACAATTTCCACACGCTAACTTGTACTTTGATCCTCGCGTCGTGCGGGTTTGTAGTAGAGGGGAGGGCACGGGGGGGTAATTTGCTCCCCCCTCTCACGCCTTTTCCTCCCTTCCTGAGGCTACACAGCATTTCACGCCACGCTGGCTACCCCCCCATTCAGGAGAAACTGGCTGTGAAATCTTCCAACCACTCTCGTCTCTGGCAGAAACATTTAATGATGTTACCAATCTTAGAGGGAACTTCTAACAACTTCGTCATCCACAAACTTGCGGTTCTACCCTGGACTCTTTGGGAGGGTGTGAGTGAGAGGGGGGATCAAGTTCTTTGGGTAAGCTACAAAAGGGTGTGTGCTAAACAGTGATCCAGGGGGGCTTGGGCAACAGAATCTTTTGGGCTGTTTTTCACACAAAATAATTGATATATTTTTTAGACTTTTATTTATTTAGAACGTTAACCGATTCCTTTCGGCAATAGCTCCAGGATTTCAACCAAAACAATTTTCAGACTAAAACATACAAAAATGAAAGTTCATACACAGAGGATGTGCCCAAAAATTTGAAATTTCAAAAATATTCAAAGGGGGATCAGTAATTTAAAAAAATAGATAATTTTCTTCGACAGAAATTTCTTGGATTGTACCAAATCAATTTTTTTAAATGAAACTATTCATTTCGAAAATTATCAAATAAAAATTTATAAAATTTCAATGGCTAAGCCGCAGTTTAAGAAAAGGTTTTCCCCATTTCTACTGAACGGTTTTAATAAAAAAAATGAAGGTCCCATATTTATACTGAACAAGTTAAAAAAAAAACGAAAGCTTGTTTACCGAAGATGCAAATGGGCGATGAATTAGATTTGATACATTTTGAGTCAACATTTCTAAAATCTAAAACCTATAGATGAGAGCTGTAATTGCAAAATTGACGCACGATACGTCAATGGGCCAACTAGTTTATGTATATTAACATAATATTTAAACCCTGTACTCATCACAAGACATTGTTAGGATAATCAACTCTTATATTACGGTGGGTAAGGCATGCAGCGCGAATGAGATATTCTAGAACCTTGTTCAGGGTATTAGCTGGTAAAGCCAATGGGAAGAAACCAATGGGAAGATTTAGACACAGATGGGAGGGTAACATTAGAATGGGCCTGAAAGAGATAGGGTGTAATAAGGTGGACTGGTTAGAACTAGCTCTAGATAAGGCTAGGTGACGTACTTTTGTAAGTGCAGCAATGAGCTTTCAAGCTTCTGATACCATAGAGTAAGTAATATTTAAGGTATGGACATAATAAAAGACAGAAGTTTTTCTTTCACTCTTAAACTACATTATGTTTATCTTTACAACAGTTACTCAAACAAAACTATTCTGAAAATCAGTATATGTAAATTAATGGTACGACACAATTTTACTAACTTTCTCATTTATAGGGTATTAAAGCTTTGAACAAAATTAAAAATAAATGCACTGCACACACTTTCTTTCCCATTATATTAAAATAAAGAAGTTTACTAAGAACTCGCAAGATCTGTGAATCGAAATAATATACATTGTTTCAGAAACACCCAACAAAGATCATAAATGAAATAATTTAAACTATTACAGAAACATTGAAAAAAAAAAAGAACATCTTTGTCCAGCAAAGAGCATAACAATCAA
>CABFWB010006558.1:15343-32129 GCA_902151455.1 Timema bartmani
TATATATATGCTAATGGCCCATTTCAAACAAAATTGCAAGAGCCATTTTTGAAATGGTTTGAATTTTCAAAAATTACTACTTTGATAACTACTTTTAAAATAATTTTTACCCAAAAATCAAGTATAATGTATTATTTGAAAGGTCCCTATAAATTTTATCCACTTAAACGAAAATAGTTAAAAAGTTATTTTCCAAGAATTTGGATCTCAAAAAAATCCCTTCTTAGTACACCATTAAATTACCCTTTAATTAAGGGCTAAGGTCAAAATCAAAGAATCCTTGTGAGACATATCCATATAACAACTGAATATCCAGATTTAAAGTGGGTTGTAAAGGACGCAAGAAAAAAAACAGTGTTTTTTTCCAGTTTTTATGGCAAAACATTTTTTGGCCAAAATAAATTGCTCCAGTTCAAACGTAGAGTTTGACTTTCTTCACATGTTGATATCAACAGTTCCTGAATATCTATCAAGAGCATGGTGGAATTAGATGACAAACTTTTTAAATGAAGATAAAAAGTTGTCATTAAATTCCTGAACACCCTTGACGGATATTCAAGAACTGTTGATATCAACATATGATGAAAATTAAATTCTTTATTTGTACTGGAACAATATTTTATTTACTTTATCCAAAAAATGGTTTGCCATAAAAACTACAAACACACTGGCCTTTTGCTACGTCCCTTACAACCCACCTTATTAAAATTAATTTAACTATTTCAAATCTGTGGCCAGAACAGACAAATAGACATACATACAGAAGGACAGACATGGGGACAGACAGAATGGTAAAATCCACTTTTTTGTGTTTGGTAACACATAACACATAAAGATCATCATAACCTACAAGTCGAAACTTACACTATCACAATATTGCCTCTTTAGATGAGAAAGTACAAACAACATTCCCCTTTCTTTTAACACGTGTGTTGTGATTGTGGTAAGTTCCACTGCCGTAAAATAGAAATGTTTGGATGATTTGTAACTGGCCAAAAGAGGTGGCCCGGATTGAAAAAAGAGATTTCTAAAGGTGGTCATATTGATCCAATATCAATTGTTTCTGTTAAAAAATACTAAAATAAATGGTTCGGCACATTGCACAAGAGTCTCTCTCGCTTTTGTCTTAATATATATTTTATCAAAACTCGTACGATTTTTGAAACCAAATAATAGGTATCTACATTGTTGTGGAAACACCACACCAAATACCATTAATTAAATAATATAAACTTTTACTTACTTACTCTATGGCATTATAACTAAGAACTCTATTATAGAAAAATTAAGAAAAGAGGAACATCTTTGTCCACAAAAGAGCATAAGAATCAAATTAATTTTCAAATACCTTAATTAAAAAGTATATAGGACTATATTTCTTATAGCTCAGACAGTATTGGTTTTATAAAAATCTATTTCAAATAAAAGATATGTATCTTTAATAGTGCAACAACTTTACAGCTATAAGTTATTACGTATCTCAAATAGTTGCGGAGAAATGACCAAAATTGGGAAATTTCCTACATAATATAAAGTACCCTCAAAGTAATTTTCATCGGAAAATTAGGATTGCCATCTTATTTATAGTGATAAACAGTGTCTAGATATAAAATTAAATCAAAATATTTATAGCACCTTTTGAGAATATCAATTTCTTATCTTTTTGCCTTTTAGGAACCCAATAAAAATAAAAAATCGTCAAAATTATGATAAAAAGCTTAAAGAGCCTCTTTTAAACGGTTAACAACGCGCCTGAGTCACCATTGTGAATTCAGACTAAACAAATTTAAATTGTAAGATTAAATTTAAATTTAAATATCAATTCAGATACAAATAAACAGCACAAAGATTTGAATTCCCGACATAACTCAAACTTTTGTGGGACTATTACCATCGCCACTTTTGAAGTAATCGACAAGATTCAACTTGTTAATATTTAACATTATAATAGAAAACAAAGCTATATTCATTAGTATACTTGTAATTTCACACTAAACGAAACGGTAAACGTCAAAGTTAAAACTTATAAACCAACAAAAATTAATCAATTTAATATTTTCTTCAAAGAATACATCTAAAAAATATTTAAATATATATATATATATCGAATTTTAAAGCTCAAACAATTATTGCTAACCTCAAAAGCAATAAAAATTTATATTTTAACTAAATATTCCAAGCTAGAAAAAAATCAAAAGTGGCTACCTACTAACATCTCTAAAAATTACAAAGAGACTAGCGCCCAAGTGACAAAAGGAAATATTAAGTGTTCCATAAAACAAATCTACTTTATAAAATAAATCTACTAGTAAGAAATTACAGACGCCTACACTGAACAATTTTAATCACATAGTTAATCTAATTGTTCAAAACAGTCAAACCAATTAAAGGTCGTTTAAATTTTAAATTATCAATAAAATATATAAAGTTTACATATTGTCATCCTAGAGCGATTACGTCCAAGTCCAGACCAGGACCTCTCGTGGTTGTGTCAGATATAATAGTCAACTATGCTAGCTGATTATTTCCAAGTCCAGAACAGGACTTCTCGTGGAAGTGTCGGATGTAATAGTCAATCATATTTGCTGAGTTCCCTCGTTATCTAGGTCTAGTTGATGGATAAATAGGTGGGAGATTTTCATATTAGAATTACAACGCCCCACGGCTAGCACGTGCTAACATCACTCTCTTGTTAGCAGCTGCCAAAACTTGGCTCGACAGCAAGTCACGTAGGCTGGACACCTGGTTAGTTGCAGTGAGATATTGTGAGTGGCCCATTTGTTGCCTGCCGGGCCAATCAGAGCATTTCTGGATCCCTCTATTGGAACATCTTGTTGCTGCATCATTCATAGTTTGTTAGGACTTCTCTTCATCATGGATTATGTTGCGAACAGGTTGGTCATGGAGCTCGTGCTAAGTCAGAAGATACAATGAGTGAGTAAAGCACATATATTAGACATAGTAAGTTTTGTAATCTTTGATATTGTAGGATGTATATGAATATCGGCATTATTCAGAGTGGGTAGTAATAAAGTACAATATCTAGTCTTGCTAGTGTTACTATTGCAGGATGTCTATATGTATTGGTTTATTTGGGGCGGGTAATAACTTTGTGACATTAGCAATACTAGCTAATGTTACAGTATAATTTCAAAAACCCCTTGGGGGCACCCTATAAAATCCCAGTTACCAAGTTTTGACCAATCGATAAAATAGTTTCGGCTCTAGCCTAAAGTACAGACAGACAAACAGACAGAGAGACGGCATTGCGAAAACAACTTATTTGGTTTCAGGAGGTCATGAAACTTCAACATCTATTAAAAACTCGAGTTCAATTTTTTGACGATCACAATACTTTCTCTACGAGCTGTTGAGAGAAAGTAAAAAGGGAATTTAAAACCATTCTGATTTAGTTAAAAATATTTATTTACCCTCGTAATACTTTAATAGCTGTATTGATATGAAATTCCTGTATAGTTTTTCTGGTACAGTATCACGTCATCACTGTGCGACAGTAAAATTTATTATGTTTGTTCAATTTATTATAAATTAAAGTTGAAAATTGACGGAATCATTTAATTAAACTGGCAACTATAATTAAAGTTCCAATTTCTCCTGTTAGTTTTTAATTTATTTATTTGAGGTTTTTAATGCTCAATTTCTGATCCGACAGATTATTTCAGCACACTATATGGAAGGAATGATTATTATATAATGATATTACCTCTCTAGAATATACAGTATTTAATACAGCAAATACATAAGATTTGAACATAACAACTACAAATTCAAGAGTAAACAAAAAAAAAATTGTGTAGTAATTAAAAGTGAAAAAATATTTAAATGAATAAAGGTTTTGGTACTACCTAATAATGTTACTAAGAGCGTTCATCATAGCAGGCCCAACTCAGCTCCCGGTTCACATTTACGTTTGTGTGTGTGCACGCGAGGTATGGGAGTAGAAGGAAAAGGAAAACACCAAGATATGCCAGAAATGTGTGCAGTGCATTCGTATTTGAATGATTACTCGACATCTCCCTCGGTGACGATGGGGACAAAGCGACAACGTTTCTTGTTAATAACTACAGCATGTCCCTATTAAGACAGAATGAAGATTTGTGCACATTGCTAATCTGTGAAGCCATTCTAAAATGACCACAAACGGCCTTTTCAATGCAGTTTTCATCCAAATATAATTTAATATTTCAACAATTTGGGGTATTAGTAACTTTTATTAACTCTTTATCTCCATTAATGTTAAATCATAAATGAGCCACGTGTAATGGTGTTCAGGTAAATCTACAATTTCGAGCCAACTGTATCACAGAGTTGATTGGAATGTTATGTACGCTCTTAATAGGTGTTCCGCATTTATATAAGCAATTAGTCGAATCACTCATGTTCTTGGTCGAACTAAATTTCTAATAGTTTCAATGCATACTATACATGGCATAATTACAAGAGGTGTTGCTTGAGGTACTAATATATGTTGTATGGGATTAAATCATCAAAAAATTATAAATTTATCAGGAGGGCCCTGGCATACATATCAATAACTCTTTAGTGTGAGGCCGTAAGGACCGCAGCCGTTAGCGATGCCAGTTCCAACATTTGCGGATAGAAGGTGTCATGTGGCCAGCACAATGAGCCCTCTGGTTCTTAGTATCAGTTTTATAGACCGGAGCTTCTACCTATGTATTCAAGTGGCTCCTCATTTGTCCTCACGAGGCTGAGTTCGACCCTGTTACAGACTCACTGAGTCACAAATAAATCTTGAAGCACCGGGGATCAAACCCGGGACCTCTGTATCTGTAGCCAGAAACTCTGACCACTAGGCCACAGAGGTGCTCAAGTTTAAAATAAATTTATTGTTTTATATTGAGAACATCACTAGGATAAAATATATAAACTATTATTATATTGTTGTTTCTTAAATCCATCGCAAGGTTGAACATTCATCGTTTAGCGCGCGGCCCTTGCCGAAACACAAGGCGAGGCATCTCCGACCCATGTGGACAGAACGTCACAGTCTGCAGGACCACCCCTGTGGTGTTTACAAGGACAAATACAGTAGAGATGATAAATAGCTCTAATACCTTGAAGTGACAAACTGCGGTTGTAAGAAAATACAAATATATTTATAGCGGTTACTATTAGACAAATAAATTATACGACGAAACCATAACTCATTTGAATGAGGAACACATGAAAACTCAATCTATGTATAAAATGTTACTATATATTATATACATTTAATCATATATATGCATACATCCAAATCTTAGATTACATTTTTGAGAAAAAATAAAATTTAAAAAAAACTGTTACTAAACTACCTTTATATAAAACATTTTCAAAAAAACAAATATTCATATATTATATTAAACATTCCTCAAATACCCATTTTAAACCAAAAAAATTATAGCATTTAAAAAAATATAGATTATTCAAAAATCAGTTTCTAGTAAATCTTACTTTGAGAAACCAAGTAAGTTATAGCTTATTGTGTGCTATTTACCATGTATGACTCCTAATTTTTCCAATTTGGACCAAATCATTAGAACAATATTAGAAAAAATGTTGAACGTTTAAAATTCATCTATCGGTAAACTACACTTAATTTTGAAACTCGAATCTAAATCACGATATGGCCCCTAGGTGTGACAATATAATAGACTATATAGCATCTACATATAAAGTTTGAACGGAATACATCATACCATTTCGGCTGTATCTCTGGCTACTGACGACATGTAGAGACAGCGAGAAACTGCAACAACGCTATTGGCGCTCTGTCACAGCTGCATACAATCTTTTCTGAGGTATGAATGCATGAGAGTATATTTCTTACTACCCGTCCCGGCTTCCCGCATTTAATTGCATCCAGGGGATAAGGATGAGGCAGTAAACATTTAGAGGAAATGTACAGTACATGCTAAGCATCTAGCTACTTATTTAAGGATTACGGGTTGGTTTCTCGGTGAGGTTATTAACTGACAGTAAATGCGTAATCCGGCTACACATTAACTTGACGACAAAGCTCACAAATTCATGTGATTTTAATCCACAGGTTTCTTTGGTTTGATCCCCATTGCTAATAAATATAGTAAGTGGGCAATGTAACATTGAATGTTGTTGCATTTCCTTAATATTAACTTTACTCATAGCATTTCCTTGGATTATTTAATTTAATTTGCTAATAGTATTAAAGCGTATGTATTTGGATTAAGACGGAACTTGAAAAAAATATAAACACATTTCTTTGCGTCCAACAATAATAACATTTTACTATATTATTATTATTATTATTATTATTATTATTATTATTATTATTATTATTATTATTATTATTATTAATTATTATTTTATAAGCATTGATTTTCTTTAGCACCGCATCTTACTATCTGTTCAGGTTATACAATTATGTACCAACTACGCTAATGGTCTCATGGATGAGGAAGGTTAAATTTAGAAGAAGTGTACCGGCATTTGCGTGGAGGGAGAGTGGAACAAAATCCGTAAAAATACACCCTCAGTACACTCGACTGAGATTAAAACTCTGACCTCTCCGTCATCGTCAGACTGGTCTACTGCGAGAGTAGCGCCTTAGAACATGTGGCCACCGAGGCGGGTATTGATATTATCTCTCAAAAGTGAAGCTGAAAATCTCATGACCCAACATAATTATATATAAATGAAAATTGTTTTAGTAACTTAATAACTATTAGAATATTAATTCCTTTCTAAATTGAACTGTAAGTTACACTCAACTAATTAATATCGTTGGAATGTTCCAACTATTTGCGCTATCCTTGGTAAGCCCAACCGCCTGCCGAGACTCATTTGTTTCCATTTATGGAGTTGTTGTACCGAACCACCACTTGAAGCGCTAGCATTCAAAACGTTTCTCTCGCAGAGAGAAAAGGTCGTTTTGCACAACAAAGAGATATTACTTGATAATGACTTTTATAACAAGGTCGACAGAAGCCAGCGCGATACTTTTTTGTTTCCAAGACGTAATAATAACGGAAAAAAAAACTTTGGCAAAACGGCGAGGGGGAATAAACTCTCGTACTAGCAAAAATTGTTTATTGTATGATTCCCAACCCCCTTTTTGCATTTTTTTTTTGTTTTAACCAACAACAGTATAAATATGTCAACAATTTTATAGAAGTGTAAAACGTGTTTCTTGACAGATGTGTTATTTCGTGCAAGAATCATTAAATAAACATATAAATAACAATAATGCTAGGAAATTACAATAAACGGCTGACTAAATCAGTGTGTATCCGTCCTACTTCCTTAAGTTACAAGGGTTATGTACAGAATAACAACAATAAAAATAAACCAGAAATTTGCATAGTGACCCATTTGAACAATGCACAATTATATTGGTATAACTTATATACATATATGTGAGCTGTATCCAACCTGATCGCTTCACATATATACCCAAGTATTAAAAAGTAATAATAATTTAATCGCAAGAGGTAATATTTTAATGTGACGACATCGGTAAATGTTTTGGGTGGGATGATATATAAAAGATAAATCAGAGGTTAACGATTTGATTGTAATTTATTTAAATGAATAATATATAAGTTTAAACAATATAATATATGTTTCAAAAATTATTATAATTAACTTTAATAATACAACAATATGATATGTTTTCTCGTCAAATAAATAATTATTACTGTTTTTATTGAGAACAAACTTAACTATCCAAGGAATGTAAAATATAGTTCAACTGAATTTAATAATCCTCAAAAATTATTACTAAGAAATCTTCAATCAAAATATACAAACAGCATAGCCTCATTTAATCTCTCTAATCTAGAAAGCTTTAATTATAAACATTAATAACAACAATTTCTATATATTGAAAACTCATAATAAAGAGTTAAGAAAAATCAAAAGGATACGATAGAAATAAAAGATTGCGTCAACAACCCAGATTACCTAATATATGATTATATATAAAAATCTAATCCATTTAACCAGGAATTCAAGTTAATACAGAGGGACTGGTAAACTCACATATTTAAATATTTTATTAAACAAGTATAAAATATTGACCAACAAGGAACAATTTACTTGAACTAAGTTTCCTTCAATATTAATTCTACTATGCCATAAGGGTCAACATATTCTTTTTTCAACATTTAAAATCATACGACGTCACGTATGTTTCAATTTTAAAGCATATAGTCCTTAAAAAAATAAACATGTCAATTAAAAAAACAAAAAAATAAATAAATAATTATATGTCATTAACCGGTAAAGTCTCAGAATATTCAATGTCGAAATATTTACAAGAGGTAAATGCAATACTAATATTCGACGTTTTGAAAATTAATATTTAAAGTAATTTAGAAGGAAAATATTAGAGATCAAGGTTCAAGTTTTAAATCAATCAGAATCCATATTCTGAAAATTAAATATCCTAATATTTGAAAAAAAAGTTCAAATGATTAAAAAAAGAAACTAATTTCAATTTAGTATTACCCATGATTAATTTTGACATGAAAGATTTAATATGTTTATAAATATATACGCCGAAACAATAATTTTGGTAAAACAGGCCGAAAGAGAATTTTGAAAGGCTTACATTTTCCTGGACAAGAAGTGTCCTCGGTGAATATCCAAACAAGAGTAAAAGTACAAGGGGAAAATCATCAGTTTATATTCAATCCACAGCTCAGCTTGAAACATCACAGAAAGGAATAAGTAAGGGGAGGAAGGAAGAAACAACACAAATAGAAAGAGATGACGGAAATGCGATGCACCCTGTTCGGCCTAGAACCATCTGGACGAAAGTAGTCTGTTCCACGTCTTTCTAAGGCGTGTCAGTGGCCGAGCTTAGAACTAGCACTGCATTCCGGCAATTCCTTTAGTCAGCAGGACTTGTCGATGAGGATCGGACATGTTTTATTTCGCTGGTCGTCACGTTGTTATTTAGGTTATATGGAGCGATATTTGGTCAAATGCTGGCAGAGGTGAGTAATATTAACCATAATTAAATGGTTTATATGTAATATTTATGTTCTTGTATCTTGTAACTTCAACGACGTTATAATTGATGTATATACAATTTATGTTATTTTCTCTTGTAACTTCGGTGATATTACAAGTGTATGAGAATTTCTATGAGAGAGAGCAAAAGAGCCTACCAATTTTGCTAGGAAAAGTATCCGACGGCTTTATTACCCTCAGGAGTAAGTTGTGCTACGGGTATTTATTGCTCAAGAAAAATCCGTTGACTCCAGCTGGGTTTGAAACCATGAACTGAGGCGAGCACTTTACCCCAAGACCATCAAGGTTGACAAATTATAGTGATGATTTTACATATTTAATAGGGGTCTCTTACACATATTGCATTCCCAGGGAGGAGGGAGGAAAGTGGAGCATCAGCCCCCTTTCAAATATCGTAAATATTTTCGATTAAAACTTAAAACAGATGAAGTATCGCTATAATCTAGAGCAGGGGTTATCTATCTTTTTTGTTTTGTTTCGATCGACTTACAAATTTATCTAAGGTCTCACTGGCTTTCATCCATCGTTTCTCCATTCTACATCTTATATCTATCTATTACTTAAAATTAACCTTTCTCGAATACTTAGCCTAGATCCATACCCTTATAGATATAATAAATAAATAGAATAAACAAAATGTATATTTTTAATTTTCTTATAGAATTACTGACTATGACCGATCAAGGTTCAAATATTATTTGAAGTGAGGACCTATTGGATACCCAGCGAGCTTAACCCGGCAGACTACCCGTCGCGACTACTGTTACAGGAAATCATAACGGAAGAAGCGGAGGATGCGGCCATCGTGGATCTACACAGCATCCCAACGGATAGGCTAGAACTGTTGCATAAATGTCTTTGTACTTTGATTACTTGTGTAAACTTGATTGTATAGTGTTGTAATAAAGGCTTACGCCGTCTGGTCTGCCTGCCTGTGGCTGTCCCTCCCGGGATCTTCCGAGTACCAACCAGCCAAAGGTTATAAATAAAGGTGCTCGGTTGGCCTCGGGAGTCAGTCGCGGACAGGGAGACCGGACATTATTTGCGAGTTTAAGACTCAAATATCAACTTCTAATGACGATTAAATTTTGTCACGGGATAAACTGAAACTAGGAAGTGAGATAGAATTAAAATGGCAGCGAGAGATTACTAATGATAGCAGCGAGATCGACTGAAGAATGCAGTAAGATCGACTGAATATTGCAGCAAGATCGACCCTAGAATACCACAATATTGACAAAAGATTGTCGTGAGATTGACTGAAGATTTCCACGAGATTAACTGAACATTGCGACGAGGTCGACAGAAATTTGCAGTAAGATCGACTGAAGATTGCCGTGAGATAAACTGAAGATTGCAGTGAAATCGACTGATGACTGTTGCGAGATAGACCGAAGATTAGTACGGGATTGACTGAAGATTTCCGCGAGATCAGCCGGTTGCCAAACTTTGATCTAGAGCATTGAAGATTAGTTGAGTCCACAATGGCTAAATACAAGGCTTATTATATAATAAAAATGATACATTAAATATGCACTTAGTTTAATGCACCAATTGAAAAAAAAAGTTCAGAAATATTATTTCAATAAATTAAATCCCCCCTCCCCGCCCCCCAACACCCCAAAGTAAATTTCTGGGTGCGCAACTGTCCTACGCAGTTAAATAGAGATAAGACTATGTGTATGTTTTTACTTTTTCTCGCCACCTCAAAGCGTAGGTATGGTGATTGTCAAAAAAAAAATGAACTCAAGATTTTCATACATGTTGACGTTTCATGAACCCCAATAACAAAAAGTTGTTTTCACAATGCCGACTGTCTGTGCCTCGGGCTAGAGTACAAACAATTTTACCTATAGGGCTAAAACTTGGTATCTGGGGTTTTCATAAGGTCCCCTTAAATATTTTTGGAATAAGATTTCTAACCCTAAATCTAAGGGTAGTTTACTTGAGGACAAAATAGACAAAATCCATTTTCTCAAAATTTGCTCTAACAATTTTTATTAAATTTTAGATCTAGACTGTGTTTATCATTATAAACAAGAAGGCAACTCTCATTTTCTCATGAAAATAACCTTGAAGGTACTTACATGCAGGAAATCTTCCAATCTTCATAATTTATCCGCAACTATTTGAGATAAGAAATAACTTATTATTGTAAAGTTGTTGTACTATTAAAGATACAAATATTTTAGTTGAAATATATTTTTATAAACCCAATCATTTCTGAACTTAAAGCAAATATATGAGGCGATGAGAACAAAAACCAGGTAGATAGCATAATACACATGTTGAGTAAGTTGCTGTCAAAGTTTATCATCTTATTGTAAATTCCAAAGCAACTTGGTCATGTTATTTGTTATAATAAAGTTATCTTGTACATAATATTCAATATGCTAATATGTGCTAAGGTAGTATAATACACATGTTGAGTAAATTGCTGTCAAAGTTTATCATCTTATTGTAAATTCCAAAGCAACTTGGTCATGTTATTTGTTATAATAAAGTTATCTTGTACATAATATTCAATATGCTAATATGTGCTAAGGTAGTGTTGAGCTTATGAAAAAAATCTAATAAAATTTTATTATCACTTGCCCTATTATATATAACATAAATATTTGCGCATAAACCAGTTAAGTGGCACTTAGTATATTATACTAAATGGAATAAAACATGAATCCATGTAATAGGAAACCACTTCAAAGAATATTTACAACATCTACTTCCCATCACTTGAGAATATACCGTCATCATCTTCAATTTCTTGTACTGGATTTTCTTGCTGTGCCAGGATTATGTTCCAGGTTTAAACTGTCAAAAAATGCATGGTGGACTGGAGGTATCAGAGGCTTCAGTATTTGGAGATTTTTGTATTTTGTATTTTGTATTTTCACTCCTTCAGGATAGAGTTATTTAAGTGTAATCCCACTTGGCCTTCCAATGCATTGCTTTGAGTAGCTCACTCTTCGAAACGGCATATCTCTTCATCCAGCGTCTCTTTGAAAAGATTAAAAAATTGACTTTTCTTCTCAACACGAATCCATATAATGGTACGCCATGCTATTACTTCACCATCATCATATTTGGATGCAATTTTTTGTTAGTATTTGTCTATGGCCTGGATATACAAAAAGTCATATTTTGTCATTAGCCCAACATCACATTTTTTCGACGTTCACTTCGCAGTGTCCATCCACTCCTAAGGAACAAAAACTTTTTATGAATTTCTTGCGTCTTTCTATTAGATCGAAATCCCGATCACACTCCATGTATGTACGTATGGCTGGGCTCAAGAAAATTGTGATCGATCACTTATATTGGAGTTTGTTTCACAGTCAGCATCCTGTTATTCATACTATTTGAAAATACCAAACAATTCTCTGGATTTATCTTACTATTCATAACGCACTCTCACTGAGTATTAAAACATTCCAAAGATAATATAAACTTCACCTACCTATTTTTGTTCTAAAAGAAACTGCCAATATAAAACTGTTCTAAATAATTTCTTACAGATAGCACCATCTGTGCCTTTGAGCACCTAACTTATTTTTACCCACTAAAGGTGATATAAAATACTTGTGATGACTACACTTAACTCATTTTATCCCGAAATATCACTTACTTGATTTTTATTCTCAGCCTCTCATACATACTTTTTAATTATTCAGGTCATTGAAAAGGAATTTGATTCTTATGTTCTTTAATGGACAAAGATGTTTCTCTATTCTAAATATTTTTGTGACAGCGTTCCTAGTTCCTAATGCCATGTCATAAAGTAAGTAACAGTGTATAGTATTTTATTAATGTTCCTTGGTGTAGGGTTTCTTTAGAAATGTATATAACTTTTATTTAGTTTCACAAATCTTACAGGTTTTTAGCAAATGTCAATTTTAAGATAATAGCGGGAGAAAGTCTGTGCGGTGCACCGTACCATTTATTTAAATATATGTCAGAGATTTCATATACATTTATAGAACATGCATTATTATTATTTTTTATAATAATGCTACATCTTTTACAAAATAAAATATTTTAAACTAACATAATTATCTGAATATATTATTTTTAAATCCCCAATTAATTCCAATTTATTGAACTCAAAACTTTATCAATAAAAAACTGTGTAATTGATTAAATATATTACTCGTTAAATATCCTAGCCACCTTAAAACATTACAGGTAGGCTTGAAACTCAAGTTTATCTATTTTTTTTGGAACTAACATTTTTCTTAATAGTAGGGTAAAAAAGTCACAACTAGCTCACTTTTTAAGGCAACGTTGCCGGATCCACCCAGTAGGGTGGTGTTGACATATCTATGCCTCGTCCAGACGGCTCCCCTTCCTCACTCTGCCCCCAATAAGGGCCAAGCCCTACCCCTTTCCCTCTTCCCCCTAAACTTTGCAGCCAATGAGCGTAAAGATTCACCCCCTTCTCCATAAACCTTACAGCCATTGAGTGCCTACCCCCCTTCTCTAAGGTGGCTAGTTAAAGAGGTTGTATTCACAATGGCGGTTTACCTCCTAAGCCTTACAGCCAATGATCATATTCAAGGTAGCGGATCTCTGACCCTCTCCAAAATATCACAGCTAGTGAGCGTCTAAAAAACCTTACAACCAATAACCGGAGCCAAGATGGAAGAACCCCACCCATCTCCTAAATCTTACAGCTACCACATCAACGACTCTGAGGTGGTGTTGCCAATTTTTGTGCCGCATCTCAACCCCTGACCCCTCCTAGTCCCTCTCCCGACGTCTCACTCCCCCAAACACACATTTCAATAATATAAACACCTTTCTTTACTTATAATGCGTGCTACATCTCATCCCTTGAACCCTTATTTCCCATAAGAACCCAATATGTGTATTATATATACATCTGCATGAAATTATTTTTGTTATTTTTCTTTTTACTTTTAATGCATCTTGCAGTTTGACTCCAGACGCTGCCTTCTCCCTTGCACCTCCTGGCAAGCTCATGATATTGGATTCACGATGGTGGATCCCAACCCTTTACTAAACATCACAGCCAATAATGACTAGATTCAAAATCGTAGATATCTGGCCCACCTCCAATAACCTTATAGCCAATGGGCGTCTGACAAACCTTACAGCCAATGAACGTTTATTCTTGACGTCACCCACCTCTATACTCGAACAAGGATTGATCCCCCGATTAGGACCCCACCTCAATAGTCGATTATGGTTGTCGGCTTTACGCTCTCTCTCTAAAACTATGAACATATTATAGCTTGTGTATTATCCTCCAATACTTCATCCTGTCACCCAGGAAGGGATGTTTTACGCTCTGAACCTGACATTATAAATCTTCATAAACATGTCAGCTTCAAAGGATATTCTTCGATCACATTATAATCTTGCTTGCATCGAAAATTTTAAAGCCTGCAGCGCTTATAATTACTACGCTGCTGTATAACAAAACTAGCGTTATTAATCACCTTGGTGATGTGTAAGGAATATTATTTGAAGCTGACATAATTATGATGATTTATAACGTCGGCTTCAGGGCTTCCTGCTTGATAGTCTGAAATCTTGGAGGATAAAACACAAGTCCTAACATGTTTATAGCTGTAGCGAAAGAGAGATAGAGGGAGAAAGCGTGCAAATACCAACAATCATCTTCAACTAGTGAGAATATGTGGTAAGCAAAGAGTCGAGCCTTGTCCAAATATGGAGGTGTCGGGACGTCAGGGTTAGACATTGGCTGTAATGTTTGCCAGATGTTCATTAGCTCTAAGGTTTTTGGAAGGGGGCAGGAGATCTACCATCTTGAATCTGGTCAATGGCTGTAAGGCTTAGGAGGGGGTGGGGGATCCACCATCGTGAATCCAACATCTTGAATCCACCAAGGGGTGTCTGGGAGTCAAGATACAAGACGAATTACAATAAAAAAGTAATAATAATTTTATGAATAAACATAATAATGAGTGCCATGGGGAGATTAGCGTTCAGGGGGTGAGATGCATATATATATATATATAATATTATATATATATAATATTAAATATAATAGTTTTCGACGGGTAAGAGACGTAGTGGATGCGGGTCCAGGAGTTGATATGTTTTTCAATATAGGTAACACCACCTCGGAGTCATCAATGTGATAGCTGTGGGATTTATGAAGAGGCTGTAAGGTTTAATAGACGCTAATTTGATGTAAGTTTTAGGAGGGGTCAGAGAACTACCATCTTGAATACGGTCATTGGCTGTAAGGCTTAGTAGGGGATCCACCATTGTGAATTCACCATCTTGAATCCACCCTACTGGAGGAGGGGCTAGGCGCTCTTTGGCTGTAAGGCTTAGGAAAGAGGAAATGGAACTTGACACTCATTAATTGCAAGGTTTAGAAGGGAGGGGTGAGTTTGGACCCTTATTGACTACAGGGTGAAGAAGGGGGGCCGATTGGGTGGGATGCAGATGTGGCAACACCACCCGACTAGGTGGGGCATTGATCTGGCAACTTTGCCTCAAAAAGTGAGCCAGCTGTGGCTTTTTTACACTACTTTTATTTCATGAATAAATTGTCTGGCTTGACAGAAAATATAAAGCTATAGTATAGCTTATACCTAGGTAGAGTACATGAATAACAAATAATAATCCGGTTCAAGTAATTGAAATGGCTTTTGCTTACTTTGAGCATTTATTTGAGGCTAAATAGTTTTTGTTCATCTTTTGCAAGTTTATTCATTAAAATAAACATTCCTCTTAGAAAATAAACAATAATTTTTATTGGGCTAGATCGACTAACAATTCCAAATTTATAGTCAGTAAAATATCATTTTGGACATTAAATTGATTTCTCCAGTGATGGAGGTCAAATTGAAATAATATAGGCTATTATTCATAAGTTAAAGGTACGCTTATACTATGTAACAAAAGACAATGTTATTTTGTAGCTTGTTACATTTGAGTGTTGTATAACATTTTTCACAAACATCGACAAAAACGACTCAGATCTGTCTAGCAAATTATATCATGTTTTATCTTCTCTGCATCATGACGTTTGAGGGGATATTCTTCTTTGGACCGTGGTTTGTGTAGTGTTGTAAAAATGGTCTATAGATGGTTCTGGATTCGACCATCTCTACTAGTGAGAGCTAAATACTGTGCGAGTGACCTTTTCACTCAGGGGCGGTCCGAGGTAAATTTTGCACCCGGGCAGGATTGATTTTTGGCGCCCCCCTTTCTATAGCCGGGGGATAGTAGGTAAATAATCCTCAAAACTAACGTAACCTGGGCGTGATAGTGAGATAAAATGAAGGGAAACTCCCAAAATGGTATTCATACGCCAGACGTTTCACTGCGAGATAGTAAGTAAACGGTTAGGATTAAAAATAAAACTATAAGATAATGTTTTCTAGAAAAAAAAAATCTTCTCTTTATAGGCTATTTACCACAGCAAATACTGTACTTTGCTATAGTTAGTGGCTTACGAAATAATTGACAAAAATAACAATACAGTTTTAGGGCACCCATTTTTAAAAATGGCCAGTGTAAGATAACTTTTTAAATGCGGAACTATATCCTATCTTATTCATCACAAAAAACTTAACCAAAAAGTGAACGATTGTTATGCTTAGCCTCTCCACATCACACCCAGGTTCCGTTAGGTTAGGTTGGTACTATATTTAGCGCCCCCCTCGATCTGCAGCCCTTAAGTGTGCGATATAGTGGAGCTCCTTTTCAGTTTTGGGGGTGGAGAGTGAGGGTTGGGGTGAGTCATAGTTGC